>OY856415.1:375508186-375815686 GCA_963693085.1 Alisma plantago-aquatica | reverse complement strand
GATACAACAAATTTAAGCCGTAAAATTACAACATTAGAAGTTATGTGTCTCAATGAGGCAGATGCCGCTTCCTGTATTGCTGGTGAACTATGCTTTGCAAAAGTCACCAACTCATCAGAAGAAAACCACAGTCTGTAATATTATCTTCATATAAGCATGTTCAACTTTACTTGTACGGGTTGCCGTGAAAAAATTGAACACCTTGTAGATGCCTCATGACTAATTAAAGGATCATCCTCTAGTGATGCTCTGCCAGAAGTTAGTGGATGTCTATTCACGTATGGCTTCAATTGAAAGCTTCTTCATGGTACCCGGGCATGGGTCTCCTCCAAAAACATCAGAAGCTACGTTTACGGAACATTTTCTCTGGCCGTTGCAGTTCTGCAACAAAAATATTTAATCAATTTTTTGAGAAGATATCAGAGCAAACACGACACAAGCTTTTAAGTTACCAATTTGCAATAAATATGATGAGACAACATCGATTTCAGGGAGAGCAAACAGAGTACTTACGGTCTGAAGAGCATTATACGATTTGTGGGCATGACAATTCCCCTCTGAGTAACTTCCGCATGTTCCCATTGGCGTTCCAAAACTTGCAAATTTTATCTGGGAAATCCTTTGACCAGGTGCCCTCTGACTACTCTCCTGCATAAGAATCAAATTCATAACGTGTGTCACATTCTTTGTATCTTCTGGATAGAAGTAAAAAAAAACTGACAGACATTTTATATCTGGATAATTATAGAAGTCAATTTAGTATAGAGCAATCACCTGCAATTGTCCACATCATATGGCATTCATGTATGTCAATTTCTTTTGGTTTCGTAGCACAGAATGCGGGAGCAATACTTCAATGTTTATTGCACTAGCAATGGCACAAAATAATATATGTTGTACAAGAATCTGATCCAGCATCAACTGCATTATAAACATTTTCATTGTGGCAGCATAACACACACATTATCATTTTACATAGCAGCAAAATCAGCAGCATTACATGCAATAATACTCTCTGAGACAGAAACAAATGAACTGTGTTAGAAGGCATTATATCACGTAGAAAACAGAAAATATTTCATTAAGATATGTGGTGTTCAATACATATTCATATAGCATGCTCAAAACATTGTTATATCATTGTTTTTTACTACTTGATTAGGACAAAGAGTAAAACGGCATGTACATCAAAATAAGAGTGACACCCATTGCAATGGAAGCATCTTCTTCAGCTGCATATGAAAAAGAAGTATTCGATTCCATATACATCCCAAAAGGTACAAGTCGCTTCATTAAGACATGATCCACGCTGATTGTAACTTTCTTCTTTCACAAAATTACACAAAACTTCAAGGTGGAAGCATGCTATATCTGTACAAAGAAAGAAACATATAATTCAATTCTCAAATCTATAAAGTAGACACATTACTATACACAAGGTACACGTACAAAGTGGTAGTAACTGCAAAAATAAACTGTCTATCAAATGACTTCATATCAAACAATGCTCGCTGCATATACATGAGAGACTATAAATATGAAAATATAGTAGAGACGACATATTTGAGAATCAGTTTAAGGTACATATCCATTAGAATGTGGTGGGAACTTAAGTGGTATGACAACAACTTAAAGATTAAAATCTAATCAATGTGTTCCATGCATGTATTGTCATAAATTAAAGTCATCTAATTGCTGATCCAGATTTTCAAAATCGGTAAAACTGCTACAATTAGAATTTCTGAGGTCTATATTATACATATCATAGTCCTTACTCAAATCTTTAGAAATAAAAGCAAATTTGTATATTAAAATGTCACATCTATAAAGATTGGTATGATGAAACTCATATTAGATCAAAACAAACGAAGATGTACATCAAATCTATGTAAAATTGTACATAATTCTGCTGAACACTTACATAGATATAATTTCATCACATGAACCAGTGTCATCTTTGGATACATTTCTTCAAAGTTGTATATTGATCTTTATATCTAGCACACGTCATTATCTCATTTAAATCATATTTATGAAGCAAAAACACTTATCAAATGTTGTTGTGGCCATATTCAACACGTGCCCAGCATATTCCTAACATGGACACACCTTAGACATGGGTAGAAAATTATTGCACTACTGGATATGGATCAAACATGTCGTAGACACACACAAGACATGCCAATGGAACCCACTTATCTATAATTGTATTATAAAACCCCTGAGGCAGCTCCCATTTCCCTCTTATTTCACATTGGTCTTCCATATCTCCTACTAACTTCTCTAACCCCCCATTCTTCTTGCTCATCCTCCTGAAAAAGTAGCATGTACTTTTCTCTTAAATTCATTGGGATTTCTTCTTCTTCCTTCCCTAGTTAGTTAAATTATGGAATTATCATGACTACCACTGCAAACAATTAAGTCTTTCAATCATAAACCATGTTTCCACAAATATCTATGTATGGTTTTTTCTTCAAAGAAAAGACAATAATTTCTTTCTTTAGGGAGTGGAGCAAAGGGGTGGCATATTAAGGAAAAATAAAGGAATGTCATAGTAATATCAATGCAATATGTGATTTAGCAAATAAAAGATGTAGCATAGCAAATCTCACCAGTTACAACTTGGAGAGTTTCTTTATGTTGATGATAATGATAATAACCCATGTTGCAATTCCCAAAAAAGATAATCATATCATCAAAGCCATCTGGGTGTCATAATTAGGATATTGTAGAGACAAGATATATTCCTACAGAGATAAATAATACAAACTCACACACAAAAAATAAATTATATCTAGTTTTTTTATGAATATCAATGTTGATAAATGTACCTGACTACCATTGCAACTACTTGAAGTTTGCAAATGATGAGCTGAATTACCAGTTCCTCCTTGCAAATGATGTATTTGTTCTTTTAAGCTAGAGACTTCTTCTTCTAGCTGATGTATTCGAGATTGATGCTTATAATATGGTTGCATGTTTGCACGCTGCAAATGAGATTGCTTTAATCTTCTTCTAGAAACCCCACCACCATACCCCCTCTCATACCCACCACTATATGGACCGAATATGTCATCAAGTATCTGATTAAAATGTAAGTTATTCCTTGACATTTCAAGCTGTTGTTCTTCACATTTCTTGGAAATTTCCTCCCGTAATAAAATTTTGAGTGATATACCAACGGTTGACTAACTTAAAACAACCACATCAATGTTTCTTGAACTTACACATTTCTATTTGGTGAATTCATTTAGATAACGACCCTTTTTATCTTGATGGCACTTAAGATACGCTTCACAATCATTTGATACAAATTTCTTTTCAACCTATAAAAATGCAAAGATATTGAATATAGTTAAGCGGTAAAAGAATTTAAGTTGGGGATGTGTAGATGTACATACCATATCATAATAACATCGTGCATATGATTTTGTCCCCGTAGTATGAGTGGGACGAGGGGCATTATGACTAGCTTTATTTCTTTGACACTCATTCTACATTCAAAAATATATATATAATTGGTAAACACATACTTATATGTAGAAATAAACATGAATCCACAATGCTAACCATTTTTTCAGGTGACTTTCAATACTCTAATAACTTTTCTCAAGAATCATCTGAAACTCTGCTATCATGGGATTTTTGGCATGCCTGATTGATATATTTAGGGTCGCCTATTATCTCCTTTAGTGTGTTTCTCCGTGATCTAACTTTCTTTTGCATTTCGGCATAGCACCAATGAATGACATCTTCCATGTTTGCAACTAGATATTCAACACCTTCCATGTTTGAAACCAACTCGCCATCCAATGTGAAAAACTTGAAGTCATTTTGAAATTATAGATTTAGTAATGGTATAGTTAAATTTACTTGAATAACATGAGTTATACACATTGAATGCATACCATTAAATCATCCATGGCCGTTTGAAATCCCAAAACATGTTCTTCGTCCCATTCTTTATGTAGTGGAAACAACATACCATTCTTTGCATACACCCCGAGGTAATTAGTAAGCTTCTTTTCCTCATCACCAATTGGAGCGCCACAGAGAAACAAACACTTGTGTACTTCTCCCTTTTTAGGATGACACAAACTTAATTTAGTTGATCCTCTATGACAATTTTTTAGGAGAATAATTTCATTTTGAGCTACAATAATTAAGTAAAATCTCATAAGCGTCATTATGAAAACTAAAGATTTTTTTTTAAAGAAAATGTGTATACCCAATGATTGTGTAATCACTCTTTTAGTTTGTTGACTTGAAGTGATACATATGGAGTTAGCATCATGGGATCGCTCATTTATTTGTGAAGCATTTTTTCTAGAATTTCTAGAAGACTCTGCATAGCAAAGAGAAGTTTCATCAAATACAGTGAGATATATTGTAATAAATAAAATGTTTCAATTACCTATGTCCAATTGAATTTGAGAAATTCTTTCAGTGGAACATCTTTGAGGTTGTTGTAGAATGGGACAAGACTCATACTCAGGAAATGGAAAAGATCTTCTAGCATCCTTATGGTGACCTAGAAAAATAATTAGTTTCTTGAGTACTCACTCTAAGTTGTATCAAGGAAACAACATAGACTCCATAAAAATTGTCTTTCTACCAGATGTATCTGCAACTTCACCATTTTGGTTGCTTTCTTTTGAGCGTCTTTGTAGTTGTTGTGGAATGGGACAAGAATCATATCCCCAAGGAACCCAAATGATCTTCAAGAATCCTTAGGGTGGCCGAGAAAAACAATCCAATTTCATAAGTACTCACTCTATAATTGTATCAAATAAACAAAATAGACTCCATATAAGATTATCTTTGTACCAGATGCAACTGCAACTTCTCCATTTTGGTTACTTTCTGTGGAACGTCTTTGAGGTTGTTGTGGAATGGGACAAGACTCGTCTTTAGAAAATCCAGATGATCTTCTAGCATCATTGGGGTGATCTAGAAAAAAAATCCAATTTCTTAGGTACTCACTGCAAACATGTATGAAATAAAAAACATAGACTCCATAAAAAATTATCTTTGTACTAGATCCATCTCCAACTTCAACAATTTGGGTAGTTATGGAATGATGTTCAATGTGTAACCTCCTTGTGTCATGTACAATTGAGTGGTGCAAATTGAGTGGAACAGGGCGATATCCATTATCAAGAAAACCAAAAGCATTTTCTCTAGGATCCTTAGAGTGACCTACAAGTAAAATATGATCACATATGTACTATTTTGAATTACATAAACTATAGCATTAGAAAGCATGAAGAATATTGTTGTACCAAAAATGTCACCAACTTCATCATTTGAGTTTCTTTGCATAATTGATGGAATGGGACAACCTAAACACATTAAAATTTGATAAGTTCAAATTTTGAATTCCATCAAAATTATAGATTAAGAAATCATAAAACTTATCCTTATACCAAATATAATTTCACTATCATTATTTGGATAGAAAGGCAAATTATGTGTTTTACTTGGCACCATATTGTTTGAAATTGGTCGATGCTCATCTGCATGATAAAATTATATTCAGTAGGAGTATATCTAAAATTTCTTTGAAATAAGTTCATAACCAAACCAAATGATTTTCCAGCTACTCTAGGGGTCATTATCACCATAGATTGTTGAGAGCTACGAAGAAATTAATTCACAAGCCATTTTGCTAATGCACCTTGATCTACATGTTCTTTATCTACATTTTGGAGTATCTTTGCAAATTGTTCTATACATGGATCTGTTAGAAGTTAAAAAAACGAAAACAATGAATTGCATGTGATAAGAAATTACCAAACCTAATATATATCACAATTTCTGAATGCATTTTAAAAATAAATGAATCTTCTCATTCATTATACCAAAAAATGAAAACCTGAAGGAGGTATGAAATCCTCAAAGCATGCAACATAATTTGACACTTGCTCTACATTTTTTTGATGTAGTGTTGGTTCCAAATGTTCTATTTGGGTCGCTGCTTTCAACTTCTTTTTATGAGGATACTTAATTCCTATGATTACACAGATAAGAATAACAAATAACAATTAAATACAAATAACTTACAAACTTACCAGGAAGGTTACACAATGGTTCACTCAGATTGAGAGATGAATTTGGCTAACAACTTATATATTATTTCCAAGTTCTCAAAAAAAATTATGTGGTATATCCTGTTTAAAATACAAACATTGTAATTCTTAGTTATAAGAACATACCGTGGGAAACATTTCTCTCTTTCTCAGACACATGACTTGCATCATTTGGTGGACATGACTGTAGAAGGGAGTGAAGTGGTTTTGTTTTCTATAATAATAACTAAATAGATTTAAATAATGTATCATGTCTAATAGAGAAATCAAATAATGAACAATATCTCAAGTACATTTTCTTTTTAACCTTTTTCTTGCTTTATCTACTAACGTAGTATCCACTAGTATATCATTTGTCATCGTTGGTCTAGTGCACAATTCATTGTTTATGGTGTCAATGTTTTGATTAATGAAACCCATAGCATCAATATTTGCTATGATTATATCATAAACTACATTTGTACTAGAGTAATTGGGACTATCATATGTATGCCTAGGCCTCCAGTGACAAATAACACTCCAATCTAAAAATTCAAGATCAAATGAGTAGTACACTTGTTGTGCTAGTGATGGGAAAATCTATGGCTCATCAGGATAGCTTCTTTGAGTAGTATCGATCATAGTGAAATTAAATTCATCTTTGTGACAACCATATTGTGTGTCACACCATGTGCACTTAAAGAGATGCAACACAATATTACTAGAGTATGAAATTTGTATGATGTATATAAGAGTGCCATAAAATATGCTCCCATCATTTCCAATAGTCACTACTCTACTATTTTGTGTGACTCTATTACTTTCTCTTTCTTTCACCTCAAATTTTATAACCATTAATGTAGTACCCTTTAAATGAGCTTACCCCAACTTTAGGGCCATTAGATAAGCACTTTACATCTTTTGGCAACTTGATAGATTCATCTAATGGCAAAACTTGGAATGACACACATAACTCAATAAAAACATGTAAGAGCTGCATTGTAAAATATATTGAATGAATCACATGTTGTTTAAACCAGTGGACAAATGATTTGTGTTGTTCTTTTTGAACTTATACTTCAGTCCAATTAGGTTGTTGGGCTTGCAAAAATATTGTATTCATCCTACATGTCAATAAGTGAGGCTTAGTTACTTAACTTTTATAAAAAAATAAGATAAATATGAATGAAGGTTACACTTACTTCAAGTAAATATAACTTTTCCCATACTATTCATATCTAAAGCCAATGGTTCATCCCCTTCTGGAGCATTGAAGGAGGTCTGTAGATTTCAGGAGACATTGAGATTAGAAATTAAGTGACACCTAACCATTTGTTACAATATGGAATAAAGGCCACCACTAATACAAAAATAGCTTAGCTTGCTAGCTAAAAATGCTCACCTTGTACCATGTCAAAGGTGTCAGAGTCCACGGGTCTCCCCACTCAACAGAAGAACTGCCACTGAGAGAATGCAAACTTAGAGCTTCACCCTTCAATCCTACCTGCAACAACGTTGTGTTATTTATCATGGTTAACTTGCCTAAAAGTGGGAATTGCTGATGTTTTACACCGGTATATTTACAGTGTATGTCCAGTTTTGCCAAGTAAGATCTTGTCTCCCTTCGTTCAACCCATTTAGCATAACTGGAACAAGAACGCCAGCATTACATGACTCAAAATGTTCACCAACGTTGTGAATGGCAACACAAATATTAATACTTGGTAGCAAACCCAAAACACTTATTTTAGAAATTATCATAGGTGGTATAGACAGACCGGAAGTCCAACAGAAACACTCAAGATTGAAATTGTGTTGCTACCAACCTGCAGTTTGGCATTTGCTATATATGTTAATTTTGGATTTTCTATACTTCCATAAACCGTACCTGGCAAGCATATAAGAAAAACGTTTAGGACAAAAAGAAATGGTTGCCATTTTAAGACCAATATCTAACTAGTAGATACTGATTTCAGTATCTGCATGAAACTACTAAAGAAAAGAGTCCAAATGCTACATTAAGGCAACAAACACTAGTACCCTTTGACCAGAACCATTAAGAATATAAACATTGGGACTAAAAGTTATCTTTCAAGCAAGCTCGAGGCTTTCATATGTTTTTACATAATTATAAACCATGCCTACTAACATGTGTTAACAGGAGCAACAAAGTCCATTCACTGAACAAATAAATGACAGTGAGAGCATGATGAAGTATACATGTTATGCAGACCACATAGGAGGATAGCCATTACAGATATGTGCAAGCTAGAAATTGAGGAGTTACAGATAACAGTAGCTACATTTATATTGCAAACAACAAAGGAAACCAATGGCGCGTATAGAAAGATAAGTATAGAACATATATTACCGTGCAACAGCGACATCTTTTGCTTCTACAGAGAATAGACCAGGAACAAAGTAATCAGCAGCAACAAGCCCTGTCACAGGCCTGACCCTTATACCAGGTGGATCTAATCCAGATTCATTATCCAATGACATATGCTCGACCCAGCACAATGGCCTGATAGACAAAACCAAACAGAGAATCTGAACAAGGATGAAACAATGTATGCACGCAATCACATGCAAAGATAATACATCCACAAATGAAAGCTGGATGTTAAAGCAGGGAGAAACAGACACCAGACCAGAAACAAAAAACTAAAGTTGAGATCCAGAAGAAGCCTAAGGAAAAACCAAGTTTTGTTTGTCTCAAAAACAAAGTGAATTTGAATGAGTTGAAAACACATAACACAGCTCAGGCATTACCCAAAACTACAGGACAGAGCCTAAAAAGACAATAAGAGAACAGTTTTGAGTTTTAGTTCATGGAGAGAGTTCCATCTCAAAAAAGAGACACGGCTACCCTACAATAGCTAAGTACCCAAACTACACCAGGAAACCCAAGCTACCCCAAAGATTCATGATGGCGTATAAACTTGAATATGCTAGCCAGCCTACATGAAAAGGATTTAAAGATAAACCTACGCTTCTGTAGGTAACTGTAGTTGTCTGGAAATAATATTTTCTGTGTAGGATATAATTATCTTGAACCACTTGTTAGGTTTTAATGTATTAAAATCAAAAGATAGTAATGCGATACAGTTGCAAACACATTATCAATTTTCAACAATAAACTTCATATGCTTCAAAAAATCTCATACAACATAGCAACAAGGGAAAGAATTTAGACATAACAAGCTCGCAACTAAACGATATGCACCTAAGACATGACCCTAAAGCTAACCACATGCATAGAATTCCTGTAAGAGAATTTTCATAACCCTTTCAGAACATAAAATGATCCCTGATATAGACAAGAGGTAAAGGGCAACCGTCTGGTAACAACATTTTCTCAAAAAAAAAAGGTTATGAATACGCTTGATCTACCACTTACTCAAATATTATGCACATAGTGAAGTCACCTTGTTGTTAATTTGTTGCAACTAGAATAACGTACATTAACCAAGTCGACTAATGCCTATTAAGCATCTATTGAGTAGATATGTATATCTAGCTTGCCATGCAATTGAATACATTGCATGTGGAAAGGACATCGACAACATGTGCACAAGGACCACTTTAGAAGATGTGAAAACGTAAAAATCATTGCTTTCACCAACATGACCAATATACCAGGTTGATGAACCATTTTTTCTCATGTGAAAATATGACACTTGAAATTTACACAAGTATTAAATATTCAAAGATAGAGTACATATACAGCCATATGGTGTGTGAATATCCTAAGACAAAAAAGGTATGTGACTATGCATGTGTATATGAAGTCATCACATGCAGGGGCAGACCTAGTTAGAGATAGGTGTGCATCTTTTGTCTCAGAATATTCTTAGTTAAAATATAATATCCTTGGTTTATTACATTTCTGCCAGCACAAACAAAATAAAGTTGCAACATGTTAGAAAGTATTATTAGTTAATAGGTTCATTTGTAATATGAGCCTAATTGTCTTAACCAATTAGGATTATGTCCACTGGCTTTTGAAGTTGATAAGAAAAAAAAATAAAATAAACAAAAATAATAGAGCAGGTAGGAAGCAGAGATATCAACACTATGAATACATCTAAAGATGAAAATTAGAGGAGAGGGTGACCTAACCAGTGAGCCCTTTTATCAATCAACTACAGAGCAATGTCGATTGAATCAGTGAACCTCTACGTGATTACTGCATGAGTCAACAAAAACAATAGAGCATGTAGGAAGCAGAGATATCAACACTACAAATACATCTAAAGATGAAAATCAGAGGAGAGGGTGACCTAACCAGCGAGCCCTTTTATCAATCAAATGCAGAGCAATGTCGATTGAATCAGCGAACCTCTAGTTGATTACTGCATGAGTCAATCTTTCTCTGAGCTGTTCCTGTGACCAGAATGAAAAAAAGAAAATGGATTGGTTGGGTATATGTGGAAACAGAGAGATGAGAAGTGATGAACAGGAAATCAGAAATATGTAGAAAGTAAATATCCTTACTAACATTTTCCACAAAAAGAGTAGCTACCAGATTCAGATATGAGAACGAACTTCACTTTGGACACCTCCCTCCCATAAGCTCTATGGCATCCCTAGTTGCGCTTGATCATTTGATCTTAAGCACAGACATCCCCTTGATCACCTCACCATAAATTGTGCCTCCAAACAGCTTGAGAAGCTTTAACTGCTGGGTTCAGGAACTCCTTGTCTTGAAACACCTACATGATGTTTTCAAGTGGAACAACATTACTAGATAAGCTTGCAGATAAGAAAGATGTGCTTCATGTGAATTAACTGAAGTGTAGATACATGCAAGTATAGTTGAATTATAAGTATATACTTGAAAAGCTTTGACGGGAGTTATGCAAATCCAAGAGCACCATCACACCAGCAAACCATTATATCATTGCTCATCCAGGCTCTTCTTCATAGCATGGGAGTTCCTTTTTGGAGGGTGATGTTGAATCATGTATTTCCATTAAGATAAAATGCTTGGTGATGGATCGCTAAACAAAGAATACAAGAAATTCGTAGTTCATAGTGACAACAAAACAAAACTTACCTTCAACAGCTGTGTTTCTAGTGTTGAAGTAGTCAATGTGTATAAATGAACAAAATATTTACTACTTAATTCCAAATATATGAAACATAACCAACCACACCATGCACTCATTCCGGTCATATATAATACCTTTACTAATTCTACGAACCAGTTTGTGAGATATTTTCCAAATCAAAACCAAAGCCCAACAAACCAAGTACCAATGCACTTCTTTATAAATGCCTAAGCTTGATGGATGCAACAAGGCTATATATATATTTAAAAGAATGATCCTAAATTAGTCATCTAAAAGACTGATTACCATCCTCTTCATTCCAATTACTAGAAGCTTTGTCTTAACTACAAAAAAGTAGTCAGGTAATACACTGCCAATCTTAAATTAAAAATATTTATATATTATCTACAAATAAGATAATAAAAAAATGATCAATTATGAGGTCAATGCTTGATTGTGTCATCTAAAGAATGAGTTCCATAAGTCCATGAGTAATAGGAACTCCCATCTTACTCCAAAACCTGTAAATAAATAGTGTTATTAATATGACCTATGGTTATAAATAAACAATGACTTCCATAAGTCCATGAGTTATAAGAAATACCTCATCATTAGGGTTGTCGATATTCATGTCATCTATAATCCTTCTAGACTTTATTACATTGAATAACTCTCTGATGTAAGTGTGAGATTTTTCAGCTTTCTGATCAGCCTGTTCAGCTCTAGCTCTAGCATCTGCTGCAACTTTTTCTGCTTGTTCAACTCTAGCTCATGCATCATTTGCTTGTTTCTTATATTTTTCAATCTCCTTCATATAAATTGGATTTCTATAGCGAAAATGACCTACAACTGTACTTCCCCGCATACGTACATGGCATGGTCTTTCGAGTCCAAAGACCTTCAAGCATATTTCATCGTCGCTAATTTCAATTGTTCCATGTTCATGCTGAGACACCAAATATGTGATTTGTGCCTAAACAACAAATTAAATTATTAGAATTTTCAATTTGCAAATTTGTTGACATTTATGTCGAGCTATAATCATGGTTACCATCTTTTCTTCAGCAACAACATCTACA
Organism: Alisma plantago-aquatica; assembly: GCA_963693085.1. Lineage (NCBI taxonomy): Eukaryota > Viridiplantae > Streptophyta > Magnoliopsida > Alismatales > Alismataceae > Alisma > Alisma plantago-aquatica. The sequence continues at coordinate 375,803,485 of OY856415.1, read as the reverse complement.
AGCTTTTTGTCTTTTCTCGTTTGAGTCTTTTCAAACATCCTCATGTGACTTGGCACAACTCCATTGTTATTGATAGTCTGTATTTTCATAAAATAGATTATGAAATATGAAGTATAACCTTATACTATAAAAATAGGAACAATAAGAACAAATTTCATACTTCCTCATGTTCTATAACACTAAATCGAGTCCTTCCAGTATAGTGAAGCATTGACTGTTTAGAACGACTGATCTTGTTACGAGTACTTGCAGCCTTGCAAATAAACATAAAATAAGATCAATGGATAAAAACATAAAGATAAGTAAAAAAATTGCTACAAGAAAATATCAATAATAAAGAGAGTAGATCATTGTATAGACTCAGAAATTTATTTCAAATTTACCTGAAAATAGTCACTTTTCCAGTATTTTTTCACCAGCGGGGGAGAAAGAGATCGTGCGTGAAGGGTCGCAATTGGTTATTTTGAGATAAAATTAATTAGAAGATAATTACTAATCCCTGGCGCGAGAGTGATCAGGATGTGAAGCGGGATGCGCGGCCGCGCGTGATGGCGTGAGTCCTGTTAACCGCGAATTATACTTTGCGGCAACTACCTATTAAAATTTCGTAATAAAATGCCAGATAATCGAAGTTCTGTTGTAGGAGAGAGGAGGGATCTAGTAATTGGGTGGTTAGTATTTATGATAATTATAAACTGCGATAATCCGTTTAGAATTTGCTACAAGTGGGAGAGACCGTGCGACATTACCAACTTAATATGTCAGAGAAGAATGGTGTCGTACCCAGTATTTATTGTTGTGACTTTTTCATACATGCCAATAAGTAAACAACAACTAGCATGGTCATGTACACTACCTCACAAAGGCATAAATGTGCTTTAGAAATATTCTCTTGAACACAATAGACCATGAAAAGATGATTCATATGAGAAAATAAGTATTCAGAAATAGTTTACCATAGACATGAACTGAAAAAGTAAAACAGATGGTTTGAGATACATGGTAGTGAAAAATACATTTGTGTAAGATTTCTATTTGTCCGTGATAATGATGTAAGGTTGTTGGCCCGGAAAATGTGAACACATGTGCATATTTGTTTATAAGGGATCTAGTTGAATACCATACTATTTGTTGTAACAAACATAAAATATGAAGACCCCCTCCCCTTTCTAAGGAAGATAATGAAGAAAATATGCCTTCAGAAAGAAATATGGTGAATAGTTTATATGCTAGTCAATTTTCTATGTCCTATTGTTGTTTCCCGCATTAAAAAAATCGTACGATCATACACACACTACACAGTGAGTTTAATTAATATAGTCTTACTCAAAATTTCCTTAAATAGTATGTACAATAAAGATTAGAAATAGAATCATGTGTCGTGTGTGGGCAGTCACAAGGACAGAGTAAACAAAATTGTACTTAATATCTATTAAGACCTATATCGTATTTTTCTTTCTCTTCTCATTGAATGTTCGTAGTAGCAACTAGATTATCTTCCTGGTGCAGAGGTGACAATCTCTGTGGGTCATTCAAAATTGATATTAGGACTTAGGTGTAGGGGACGAGCTCCCAACGCAGCTTTGGCGACGAGAATCATTAACATACAGCCACGCAAACTAGTTGTGGAGGCCGCATTAGATGTCTGTTCTACAACACCACAAGCGAACACGACGATTGTGGGTTGTGAAGGGGAAGAGCAACTGACAATTTCTCTAGTCGCGCAGTCCACAGTACGAAAAATACGAGGAAGACATTTGGGGCAGAAGAGAGAAAGAGGAAAGGGCATTGACGGCTCTATTTTTTGATATTTGGAAAAAATCTAGGATAAAGGTGGAACATGTCCCCGCTCGTGGGGAGGCTTGGCACGGGTACCCCACACGCAGTGTTGGATGAGTTTTTTTTTACTTCTGGCATTATCTTCTAAAACTACAGGGAAAAATATCGACCCATATGTATTATGTTGTAGTGTATCCATGTGCATATTTTAGAAATAACAAGTAAGGAACATAGTACCTACTTGTAGTACCATAAACGTTATATGAAAGATAAGTAATACATAAATGCTAAATAATTAACAGTTGAAAGAATGTCCTATGTGTTGTATAGATGAAGTTTGAACTAACAAACCTATGGGTATAAAAGCTTACTAGTGGAAATATTTTGATGTTGAAATAAGCATTTATGACTTATGCTTTAATGCAACCAAATATTTTATCACAATGATGATGAATGAGACAGATTCAAAATGTAATCAGTGTCTAAAAATGTTTGCATTGATGCTTCCTCACGAGGTTAAAAAAGTATCACCATTTTCCCATACTTAGAATGTGCTAATATTATTTTGACATAACATGCACAAGTTTCCATTCAACAATAACTATTGTTGTGTACAATATTTTTATGTGGAAGAAATACTTATCTTTAAATACTTATTCCGTTAATTCTAAAAAAAATCTATTGTATAGTTCTTATGCATGACAATATTACACATTTAATCCTTTTCATGTTTAATATTATTGACTTGAACACATTTTTATATGCGAAACTAATATCTAATTTTTTATTTTGTATCCATTTTAGTTCATGACCCCCTCTAATTTTTTTGTTTTACTCACTGCCTTCGGGAAACAAGATATATGCTATCAAAAAATTGAATATAGGTTTGAGTGAGTTCAAAATATTATCTTAAGAAAGGTGGGTCTCCATTGATTAGACATATTCAGTCTAGAATTCTACTTTTTGATGGATAGATTATAACACATTTCAACTATGAATAGGGTTCTAATCATGTTTATAGAAACTACGAAGGAATTCATGATATATGTTTAGTTCATCATTGTTGTACAGAATTCGCATGTATTATCTAACTATCGAATTCATTTTAACCAAGTTAAGAACTAAATTCTATCTTTGTTTGAAGTATAAGCATTCCATAACAATATCATGAACAGTGTGTGACATTAATAGGAATATATTCCATGTTTCCAACTCTAGAGAAACTACTCCCAGATCTAAAGAAAAATAACTGTTTAACGGTAATGGTCAGGCTCCCTATATCAATGGTTACACGGGTCAAACTAACATTTAGCTATAAAGCCTTTACTTTTAGAAGCATATACGGACTGGGTGAAGGGAAAGATACAATTTGAAGTGCTCTTTTATAAAGAGAAACAACAATAAATAATAAAATATGTGATAGACTAGAATACCTCTTTAGCTCTTCTATCGACTATGAGCACTTATAGCAACCTTCTTTGTTTCATAGATTAATTGTTGGCTTTGTCCTCCACGTGCTATGAGAAAGTTCTCACTGCTGTTGGCAAACTCGTAAGCTTTAATAGATGGGAGAGCAGCAACAATTGTTATATAAGGAAGATGTATTATTCAATTACTAACGATTCCTATATCATCTTGTACCCTGCTCGGCGCAAAGAAAGCAAGTCACCCATGTGTTTAATCGTAAATAAAGAATTTTGATTAACTTTGACCGGAGAAAAGCTTGGAAAAAAGCGGCGTATATCTTACTCAAGAAAATGACATCAGATCGCCCAAACCTATATAGGCCATGTTTGGTTTACCGCGTTCGTCTGTATTGGATTGTAAATCTAGGTCCAGCTAGTAAAAGATTATGTTTGTTTAGCAGTGCAAAGAATCCTGGACATCTAATCGTAATGAAAACGCTGTATTTTGGTTTCCATTTCAAAAGTGATGGACGCCGGCATCCCACAACGGCACGCTCGAGGCATGGTTGGCTGTTTCACAGCTATCACCCCGTTAAAAGCGGCTCCATGTACCACCACTTTCTACCTACACCCCGCTGCTACAAAGATTGTTGTACAAAACGTTGCTCTGTTCCTGACTAACTCAAGAATACAGCAAACGAATACTGTTAAACCAAAACTAAGCTTTATTTTTTTCAGATTCCAAAATCCCAGCGGCTTCTATTTCCGCGATGCCGGAAATGCAGAATTTTAAGAAAATCCGACTGTATCCCCCAAAACAAACGTGCCCATAGACAGAAGGGGAACTGCATTTGGGGAAAGTAATCGCCTGAAAGAAAATGACATCGGAGAAAAGCTTGGAACAAAGTGGCGTATATCTTACTCAAGAAAATGACATCGGATCGCCCAAACCTATATAGACGGAAGGGGAACTGCATTTGGGGAAAGTAATCGCCTGAAAGAAATGATCGTCAAAGCGAAGGGGACCTGTCCAGCAACAGATGATTAATAGAAATAAATAATTGCATACGGGGGTCCATGGAGATCGCCGGTTGTGTGTGTCGTCTGGGGTGAAGCGAAGGGGACTTGATCGCTCGTTGTGTCAGGGATTGAGGTATAGAAACTGAAAAGGGGAAGGAACGGTGTTGCCGAAGGGAACGGAGATAACTTGTGTTGTAACTGACTTTATAATAAAGTGGGGACAAAAATACAAGAGACGTTCTTTTTTTATTCAGTTGTCTTTTGGAGCGCGCTAAAAGTTTGGCGCTATCGAATTTTCAGGATAGCGTTTAGAGATAATTGCGACACTACCTTTTCATAATGTCGAGAAAATAAGTCGGCGTATGTGGTATTTGTTGTAGTGAATCTTTTCTTCTTATTTTTTTAAAAAGAAATTAATTAAAGTTTTTGATCATGTATAATATCATAGGAAGTCATATTCCTTACATCCCTTTCTCAAAAAAGGCGCCTAAGAATATCCATTTTGACATATTAATTACAATATCTCCAGCGACCCTCAAACGAAATTTGCAATCTTTTGATCTTAAAAAATATCAACAAATGATTTAGTCTATCAATGGTTCTATTTTGACCATAACCTCAACTACCCCACGAATCTCTCCCCGACTCTCTTCATCTCTCGCTTGACATCTTCCACGTACCACAAATTGCTTCCCATCAATATCCCTTTCTACATCCGGTCCTCCATCCCACATGAGACGTTCAACCAATTGCAAACATCTATACTACTGTAAAAAGAAGAAGTTTTTCTTAGGAAGTTTTTCTTTATTTACAACTTTATCACTATGGTTTTTTCAAATGACACTAACCAATCTTTCAAATGATAATAACCAATCACAACACATAGTATAAAATTTGTTATGGTCAGTAGATCTTTTCTTTTTTGATTATTTTTGTCATCTTTTTTCTATTTTTCTCTATCATAATTCTCTCTATCGTGTGCAATAGTCGTCAGGCCCACGCACACACCTCGCCCTCAAGATATGGAATGTGAGACAAACGATTTCATAAATCTCACACCCACGTTTCAATTCTTTCCATATCACTAAATCAGCGGAAGTTTGATCCCTATATCCCCACGTTTCCAGCTCTATGTATATCAACAAACCACCAGCAGTTTTATACCTTGTCCCTACGAGATAAACGCAACCTGTGACAGAACTGTGGGCTTCGTTCCAAAAGAATTGATCGTTTCTCGATTCAGACCGCTCGGCATCACTGCACCAGCGCCGCAAGTGGCCGCTCAACCATCATTTGCAAACGCGCTCACGCCGGACACCATGGCTGGTCAGCACCCGCAGTCTGAAACTCACATCACATCAGCACTAGCGACGCAAGCACCCATTCAGCTAATGTGGTTCTTATCTTTCCCAATGCTGCATTCACAACCGCGTTCATGGCTGCATCCGCAACCGTGTTGTGGATTCTGAACAAGAAAATATGAACGACGCAAAATGATAATTCTAATTAACAGAGGCGAGGATCATTACGCTCACTTTCTCAGTGAACAATTTCCCAATTAATAGAGGTGAGCTACTTTTGAAAAGATGAATTTTTAAAGAAGTTCGATGTGCAAGAACTATGGTGATACTCATAATTATGACTGACCAGTTTATATAGCTGCAAATAAATTATATATTGATCGGGATGCAACAAGAATATTTATTTTTTGTACGAACATTAAATAAAAGCGTAATATGTTGGTTAAGTGTGAAGCAGTGATTTTCAAACAAATCTGTAAGGAATTTTTGCTATCATTTTTTGTGTTGATACAATCATCTAAAAATACTTTTTGACAATTTATGTGAGACACATAATTATTTCTACTTCCAACTACACGTTCACGCACATATTTGCAACTTTTTCAACACATTATCATGTCCATATGGTGTTAGATGACACAATACTAAATGTGACACATGTTCTTTTTACTAACTGAAAAAAGTATCTTCTAATAATTTATTGTTATGGATATGATGATGATCAATGTTGTTGAGCACATTCATTATTAATTCATACCTTAGATATATATTCTTGAGGAGCTTATAAATTATGGGTGCATATTTTACATGCTATGCACAATAAAAATGGTATGCTATTTAATTTTCTATAATGTCACATTTGGTTGGTCGGGCTGCCACATCTGAGCTTCATGAGAAGTTCATCAAGGTCAATCTCCCAAAAAAGTCCATGAAGGTCGCATGTTCGTGCACAACAAGATCACTGGCCTTGGCCTTTATTTTTTATTACTAGGAAGGACATGATTGTTGATTTCTTTTTCTTCCTCTATGCTTCGAACAGGATATAGTACAATGGAGAGGCCAAGTTCATGATTTTTTTTATTCTACAAAGAACTTTAGATTTATACCATTATCACTTCAATTTGTTAAGTACAATATTTACTTCTAAAAATAACATCATGCCATCATAATGTACAAAATTGAAAAAGCATTGAAATAATTATGCCTAATAATGGCCAGCTTATTATATCTTATGTGAAAATAGTATAACTTTTAAAATTTGTTTAAGTCTCTATAATACTTTATGTCGGTATCTGCTAACATAAATTTACCACGCACTATGTCACACGTGCATGCGCACGTGTGTCTTCACTAGTATATATATATATATATATATATATATATATATATATATATCTTCCGTTTATTCATTGGTAGCAAGGGTATTTTAATTCCATTACTCGTCCCTGTGCGTACGCAGCGTATATGATTCTCATGTGTCTCCTCGTCATGTCCACCTTCCTCCCTCCAGAAGAACTACCAACCGTCAATGTCTCATATATTTGCCTCATACCACGTGTTCCACCACTCACCAATCTACGACCGTGGCTCCCATGATTTGGTCTTACATGCCAAAGGTGAAATAACACGGAAGAAGGCAGAGTAGCCGCCGATGGAGCGGTAACCATGGAGCAACAACAATGCTGAGACTATCAAATCTAGGAGCAGGCAGGGGACTAGCTTGCGTTGACTTTGGCTTTCTGGTCATGACAGGTAGCATGAGCTGGGAGGAGAAGACAGACTGGCAAGATCAAGGAAGAGGTGTTAGGACAAAGTGGAATGCTGTTTGTGTTCTGATCCGCTGCCCCGCCACTCGTCCTCGTCCGATAGTGCATTGTGGGAGATTCTGATCATTAAAATTAAAATGAGACAAAAGGGAATGAATCGTTAATGTAGATTCAATGGACATATTCGATTATGTGTTTCTCACAGAGGGTAGCTGCTCGTACCTCTCCATAGGTGTTTTTATCGGAAGGTGAGGCACAGACTAGTACTGAGACTGTTCATTGACGTCTCGGAATCAAAGGAAGTCTAGGATGAGCAGCGTTCTGGAAGTTTTGAATCTAGCAACTGTGAACTGAGTCTTGGTGGAGGTACTTTTTGTAGGGATTGACAAGAAGGAAGGTTATAAAGTTTTGTCTGCCGTCTAGAAAGCTACTTAAGCGTAGTAGTTAAGTATTTATGGAAGAAGATTGAAAGCTTGTGGAACTCCCTACGGAACATGTATTACTACAGCTATTCAGATCTTTCTCAGGATGTATTTTTTCTTAATCCTGAATCGGCGAGGACGACAGTTTGTGTGTCAGTCCTGTAGGATTTGTTCTTAATTTTAATTGTTTTATGTACTCCTGTAAGGACATTGTTTCAGTGATCTTTCTAAACTTTCTTTTTAATTAACTGTCTGAAGGTAGGAAAATTAATTAGCTTTGTAATGTAATAGATGATTGTAGGGATGTATCTCAAGATTTTAAGTATGAGCGAAGGCCAAAATCCAACCTGCTCGGAGGTGATAAAGTAACCACAGCACACTCAAAGGAACAAAAAACTTATTAAGTGGATGTCTACCCATACCGGGAAAGTAGACGGAGAGAAACTTTAGAAAATAAATAATTCAAGAAAGATTTCTAAAAAGCACCATATAATAACTTGAGATGACTCAACACGAGGGTCATGTATATTAATAAATCCGCCCATAAGAGTATGTGGCTTGTAAAGGATTTTGCACAGTTATGGAAGGAGGGAAACAAAACTAAGTATATAAAATTGTAAAATCTGTTTTTTTTTTACATTTGAATCTGAGCGAGTTGGCGCTGATATTTGGTAGAGTTTAATCGTAGCTTAAAAGATGGTGTGTATAGGGAAAAAACAGGTGTGCTTAAGATTCTTGACCTTTAGAGCGTGATTGATGGGAATTCGCAATCAAAAGGCATGAGGAGGAGGACCATGATGAAGATGACAATAAGGGTATCTTAACTTATTTCAAACATTTTTTACCATTTGGTTTCTTATTTATATGCCTCATTATTGCTACATCACCTTAAAATTAATTCAGTTTCATAGTATTACATTTAATCATTAATATATGTATTTAATATATAACATGAATCGTGTGTTACTTTGTGCAATTTTTGTGTTACTTTTGATGATTATATGTGACTTTTTTAGTCAAATAGTTAGAATCTATTGCTACAATCAAGGTATATCATACAATAAGAAAACTATAAATCAAACAATGAACTCTAGTTTGATTATGTTGATCCAAAAAAAACTACGATAATCCCAATATATACTAGATAATGATGATTTGTCAATGTCGCAACATTATCATCACTAGTTGTAGCTTGATTACGTCATAGCCTCATATGTTCCAAATAATAATTACCTCACTAGAAATTGGTCTACATCAGAAATTAACTGGTAGAATGTCATCTCAATGGTTGATAGTGAAAAACACTAGAGGGGGGGTGAATAGAGTTTTTAAATACTTTTAACAATTTATTGAACTCAAACAACCACAATTGAAAAATATTGGACAAGGGGACAAGGATTTAGAGTGGTTCCTACCTTAGCAAATACTAAGGCAGTCAGTCCACTACCCGGTTGCTTATCCAACCGGGATTTGGAAAGAATTTAATTTTATTACCTCGCAAGGACTTTACATAAAATTACAATTCTCTCCCTAAACCCTTCAAACAGCCTTCACCTCGAAGTAATCGCACCAACCTTGAAGCAGCCTTCACCTAGAAGCAATTGCACCAACCTTGAAGCAGCCTTCCTCCTGAAGTAGCTTCCCGTTGCAATAACCTTCTTGAAGTAGCTTCCCGTTGCGATAGCCTTCTTGAAGTAGCTTGAAGTCCACCTTCTCCTCCGAGAAGAACCTTCTCCAATCCGCAGCCTCCAACCCTAGGAGTAGCAAGGAGAATACAAAAGATACAAAAGAACAAGAAAGAAAACAGAAATTACAATACCACTTGTAGCTCAAGGCTTAATTTCCTATATCAAGCGTTTTGATCTCCTAACCAATGTATGTAGAAGTGTAAGTGTTGTGGATAGGAGATACTAGCCTATAGGACACGAAGTTGGAGCAATGGGAATGAATAGCCAATGTAGGAATTGCTCTATTGCTCAAAAATGATTGCCAATGAGTATTCAATCTCAAGTGTAGCACACGTGTAGCTTAGGTGAGTTTAGGTGTCCTAAGGCATGTCCTATTTATAGGAATGACCTACAAGTGCTTAAGGACATTCTAGACACTTTCTAGGGGGTTCTTAGTGCTCAACTAGCCGTTATGTGTCCACTAATTGCATTTGCAACGGCTAGTTAATTGACCCTGAAAAGTGCAGATAGAACTTTTCTCGATCGACAATTTGTCGACCGAGAGTCCTTCTCGGTCAAAGATTTGTCGACCGAGGGACCTCCTGGAGCAAGTGTTTACAACGTTCATTTCCAACTCCCAACCACTTTGTCTGCTGGGTCTAACGGCTAGTAGGGTCTATTCTCGATCGAAGATTTTGTCGACCGAGAGTTTCTCGGTCGAAGATTTGTCGACCGATATTTTCTCGATCGACGATTTGTCGACCGAGAATATTACTGACTCAATGTATTCATTTACTAAGTGTGTGTATCAATGTGCAATTGTGATACTATCTTGGGGAATGACCTATCTAAGTGTTGTGAGTGGATAGGGAAGATCTAAACGCTTGATTTACATGATATCTAATTACTTGTACATTATATACTTGTACAAGCATTTACATTTGATTACAATCATGAAAATAAAGCGATTTTATCAAATTGTTTCTTCCAAGTCTTTGTTATCCACCACCTTATATGCTTGTTCCTGAAATACTCAAATAGCACGTTAAAACCACAAGAATGAAATGTTTATCATTATCAAAACAAAAGGGATTATGCTAATGTCAATTTAGCCAACAATCTCCCCCTTTTTGAAGATGACAAACATTTCCTAAATATAAAATAAGGAAATATAAATCATGTGAGTTTCATACCTGAAGATTACCTTTTGTAGCCATTCTTGTTTTGCAAGTGGATGTTGGCCGAGATATTATGAAACTCATATTTTTATTTTATGTTTTTGATTTTATATTATTTCTCCCCCTTTGTCATTTCAAAAAGATATCCAATATAATAGATTTTATTTCTCCCCCTTAATTTTATGATATGCTCCCCCTTAAAGAGATATTCAATTAGAAAACAAGGGATTAAAGCAAAGCAATGATTGTTAAATTTAGCCATAATTTATTTCTCACTCATTTGCAATGTATGTTAAGCCTTGAAATGATATGAGTTCCTTTTAGGTTCATTGCATTTGTGTATTGATTTCTCATCCATTTTACAAGGGATGTTAAGCCCTAAAAATGAAATGAGAATTCTTTAATCTTAGAGTACATAAAAATTTCTCTAGCCAAATGCACGGGATGTTAACCCCTAATTTGTCTAGAGAATTCCTTTAAGAACAAGATATATCATTTTATGAAATTTGCTGATTTCTTCATAACCAAGAGTAAATATACTAAGGTCATAATAGGCTTCAAATGATGTTTACAATATTTTTGTACCCTTCTTAATCAAATAATCAAATTTGTTTTTATGAGCTCCCCCTTAATCTTACAATTTAAGGCTTCTAAGGTCACAAATGATTTTAAATTTTGATTTTGACCTTTATCAAACGTATACTAAGATTAAGTACAATAAAATGATGTCAATATAAGCATTTTGTCAAAGCTTATTTTAGGTCGCCCTTGACTACGACCATAGCGCCCCTTGGTCAATTTTAATTTCAACCAAGAGGCAAATTCTGCAGATTTCTAATTTAAACATTCATATGTGAAGTATAATTTCTGCAGATAGCTTTAAATAAATATCTATTTGAAGCATATTAAGATATACCTATTATGAAGACTTAATATGGGCATCATAGTGAAGTCTTTGTCCTTTATTTTTCTAGAACGCATGTTTTAATTCATTGTGAATGATGTTTTCATAAGCTTTGCTATGGGTACATATTAAATCACATTTCTTCTTATACCCTTATTTTCATATTAATCATAAGATTCTTTAGAGACATATATTTTGAAAGCAAGATTAATATCTTAAAGTCAAGATTTTTGCTTTTGATTTCTTAGAACAAACAAATAGATAAAAACATTAATATTTTTGTTCTAAGAGGCACCGTTTGGCTTGTCATAGCAACATCATTATTTTATCACAAGCTATGTCCACAATCATTGTTTATTATGTCAAGATGCTTTTATGCTAATGGCATTTTCAATTTATCTGAATCACAATGATCAAGAATAATATCCATTCATGGTTTGTATATATGAATCAAAGATTATTTTAGACAAACCAATGAAACATAATGATCATGATGAAGCATATCCATGGTGTAATGATAGAACAATTGAAGCATATACAATGATCAGCATATAAATGCAATAATTATGATCATTTAAAACAAATTTCAATACACACATGGTTCATGTATAGATATTCCAAGGGTTACCATGAAAACAGTAATTTTCCCTTAACTTAAATCAAATATGATTCATAGATAAAAATGATCTCATATAAGTGTTCCAAAGATGATTTCCATAATTTGTGCATGTAAAATAGTTATTAACAGCAAATAGATAGCACATTGATCCTTTGTAGAATTATTCAGCAGACTTATTTCAGACTGACATCAGTAACCTGCTCGGTCGATGATTTCTTGACCGACTGACTGCTCGGTCGAAGATTTCTCGACCGATCAGGTTTCTGTATTGTTTTCAGAACCATTTTCAGTAATTGTTTATAAGTAAATCATGAATGGTTATTTACTCAATTAAACAATTTGAAGACTCAGTTTAGTTGAGATAGACTTTATGAACATCAAAGGAACTTTTAGATCAAATCCCAACTAATTGTATCCAAATCTTTATTAACAATTTAGCTATGAGTAAGGCAAAATTTTATTTTTGCAATTTGAAAGATTTTGTATATATCCAAGTTAGATGTTTAAAAACTTGAATTAATTTATTATCCCATTATGTTGAGTTGAGATAGACATAGAAATATGCAACGAAGGTCCTTGGTCATATCTCAACTTAATTCCGTTCATTTAGTTTGGAGGTTTTGGAACCCATACCAACTCAACATCCTTTTTCTTGTATGGACATGAAAAGGAGTAATGTCCAAGACGTAAGCAATAATGGCAACATATAGAATCAACCCCAAGTCTCTTTCTATGTTTTTGTTCTAGGTTGTTCTTTGGTACATATGTATATTTGCCTCTAGGTACATACATGGATTGACTCTCTAGTGATTGTGTCCTTCTCCAACTAGGTTTTTGATGAGATTTTCCTTTAGGCTTATAACCTAGTCCTCTCCTTCCAATTTGACGATAAGGATCACTTAAGATTTTATCGAGAATATCATTATTACTCAAGCTACTGATTTCTTGTTGTAACTTAACAATTTCATCCATTCTTTTCTTGATATCCATCTTCGCTTGATCTAGATTAGATAATAAAGAATCTCTTTCTTTCACAATAAAATCATAATCTAGATGTGTACACAAAATACTTGTTTTTGAAGATCATTTACTTGAGTTTGCAAATTTAACTTTTCTAGGGAAAGAAGATTGCAATTTGCTTCTACAGATTTTAGCTTAATATCATGATCTTCAATAACCTTTTTGAGATCTTCATTTTCAGATGTAAGAGCAAGAAGTCTAGCATTCAACTCATCATTTGTTTTATTAGATTTCTTTAATTTCTTCTTGCACTCAATATACTTATTATGTGTTTCTTCAAGACTAGAAATTAGCTCTTCTTTTGATAAATCAAGAAGGCTTACCTCTTCTTCTTCTTCATTGGTTGTAGCAATGAGACAATTTTTGTGGACCTCTTTCTTCTTTTCTCTCCAAGGACAAACTATTGTTGTGTGACTTGTTCCTAAACACCAATTGCAACTTGTTGAAGGTTGGTCCAAGTTGCTCCTTTGCTTGCGGTTGTAGTCACCACCACCCTTCATTCTTCAAGACCTGGTTAGGGTTCCTTGAAGCCTGCTCTGATACCAATTGAAAAACACTAGAGGGGAGGTGAATATAGTTTTTAAATACTTTTAACAATTTATTGAACTCAAACAACCAAAATTGAAAAATATTGGACAAGGGGACAAGGATTTAGAGTGGTTCCTACCTTAGCAAATACTAAGGCAGTCAGTCCACTACCCGGTTGCTTACCCAACCGGGATTTGGAAAGAATTTAATTTTATTACCTCGCAAGGACTTTACATAAAATTAAAATTGTCTCCCTAAACCCTTCAAGCAGCCTTCACCTCGAAGTAATCGCACCAACCTTGAAGCAGCCTTCACCTAGAAGCAATTGCACCAACCTTGAAGCAGCCTTCCTCTTGAAGTAGCTTCCCGTTGCAATAACCTTCTTGAAGTAGCTTCCCGTTGCGATAGCCTTCTTGAAGTAGCTTGAAGTCCACCTTCTCCTCCGAGAAGAACCTTCTCCAATCCGCAGCCTCCAACCCTAGGAGTAGCAAGGAGAATACAAAAGATACAAAAGAACAAGAAAGAAAACAGAAATTACAATACCACTTGTAGCTCAAGGCTTGATTTCCTATATCAAGCATTTTGATCTCCTAACCAATGTATGTAGAAGTTTAAGTGTTGTGGATAGGAGATACTAGCCTATAGGACACGAAGTTGGAGCAATGGGAATGAATAGCCAATGTAGGAATTGCTCTATTGCTCAAAACAGATTGCCAATGAGTATTCAATCTCAAGTGTAGCACACGTGTAGCTTAGGTGAGTTTAGGTGTCCTAAGGCATGTCCTATTTATAGGAATGACCTACAAGTGCTTAAGGACATTCTAGACACTTTCTAGGTGGTTCTTAGTGCTCAACTAGCCGTTATGTGTCCACTAATTGCATTTGCAACGACTAGTTAATTGACCCTGAAAAGTGCAGACAGAACTTTTCTCGATCGACAATTTGTCGACCGAGAGTCCTTCTCGGTCGAAGATTTGTCGACCGAGGGACCTCCTGGAGCAAGTGTTTACAACGTTCATTTCCAACTCCCAACCACTTTGTCTGTTGGGTCTAACGGCTAGTAGGGTCTATTCTCGATCGAAGATTTTGTCGACCGAGAGTTTCTCGGTCGAAGATTTGTCTACCGATATTTTCTCGATCGACGATTTGTCGACCGAGAATATTACTGACTCAATGTATTCATTTACTAAGTGTGTGTATCAATGTGCAATTGTGATACTATCTTGGGGAATGGCCTATCTAAGTGTTGTGAGTGGATAGGGAAGATCTAAACGCTTGATTTACATGATATCTAATTACTTGTACATTATATACTTGTACAAGCATTTACATTTGATTACAATCATGAAAATAAAGCGATTTTATCAAATTGTTTCTTCCAAGTCTTTGTTATCCACCACCTTATATGCTTGTTCCTGAAATACTCAAATAGCATGTTAAAACCACAAGAATGAAATATTTGTCATTATCAAAACAAAAGGGATTATGCTAATGTCAATTTAGCCAACAGATAGCCTATTTTGAAACTAGGGGATGGATGAACAATCTATATTTAATTATTTCCTATAATTTATTGTATAACCTATATTCCATACTAAAATAGTTACTTTTGTATGATCAAATATAACTTTATGCGTCAGATAAATACTTTTCATGATGAATTGTTACTTTATGTGATAAATGGTTTCATTTCAAATCACATAGTCTCATTTCATGGTGTGCATATGTAAAAGCATTTTCAATTAATTGTGGCCTTGATGATAAGTGAGCATATGCAAATGCATTTCTTGTTGTCATGTTTGAGTCTTTCTCTAATTAATTGCATAGGTTTTTCTTTCAAATGACAGTTTCCTCATCCTCTTGGGATTTTTCTTTGTTTATACAAATTACATCCACCATCAGTTCAAGACAGACAATTAGATGTATGATAAACATAATATAAATATAAGAAATCCACAGATACTGACCACATAACTTGAATAATACTTCATCGTTACTATGTATATACCTTCTTTAGCAAGATGCATTTTACTTGCTTTTGCAATTTAATTTGTTACTTTTAATGACTTGGTCTTATTTTTATATCAAATAATTACTTTGTATACTACATAGTTATTTTCTTTTGAACTTATATTACTTTTCTATAATATATTCATGTTTATTTCATAGGTTTCTTTACCTTTTGACAACTTATTTTTATGTATCATTAGAACAATATCACTTTAATTTACATCTGAATATAGCATATTACGTTTAGCCATTAATATATATTTAATCTGTAACCTAAACTTGTTGTCCACATAGTTACTTTTTATCGTCGGTTGTTACTTTTAGGGCCTAATAGTTACTTTCCCTGACATATATTTACTTTACATTAGAAATAGTTACTTTTCATGCCACATGAAAATGGGTCACCAACACTTGATTTGATACAAACAAATAATATAGTCTACAAATACTAATATTCCAAAATAGTTACATTATACGTTTTATAACCTATTTTTACATGTATTTATACATGCATTTGAATGCAATAATGAATTGTCATGTACATATTAAAAAGCTTGGTGTGCTTTGGTCTAAAAGTATGGATTTAAAATGAAATTTCTCCTTGCAATGGATTTCATAGTTTTACCAGTTTCAATAATCCTTTGAAAATGTGGGATAAAGGAAGAGAGGAAAATCCAATAATAAAGGAATTACAAAAAAATAACAATGGGCACTCTAAGTATGACATTGTGTGGAAATTTCTAGAAAGGATAAGTTAAAGGCAATTAATAATATTGATTTCGGTCCTCAAGGAAAATATGTGTCTAAAATAAGGTTTGTTTGCCATGTTGGAATGTAAAAAGAGTTATTACGTGATTTATATGGATTAAATAAAGTAATTGCTTAAGGGGCAAGAAAAAAGTATTTATTCTTTTTTATTTTAACACTGAATCATGCCTAAATCAAAAATAGTTATTAAAAGGATTACTTTAAAATTTGTGGCCAATTGGAGTAAAGATGAGAGAGAGATGTGATTTATTTAATTTCATAATTTAAAGTTCACATAAAACAAAATAGGAAGATGGGGTTCTTTGTGCCCATGATAAATGTTTGATATATTTTTAAATGGTAAATGATCCCATTATAAGACTATGGGAGAAAAATTAGAACTTTCCAATGTTTAATTTGGATCCAATACTTTCCTAAGAAAAGGATAATGCAAAAGAGAAGTCTTTCCTTAGTTTGATAAGAAAGTGAGTTATGGAGAGAGAGGAATAATTATTTTCTCAATGTACATTTTATTTTAAAAGGGAAAATCATCTTTAGGAAAGTCTTTTCCTTTCCTTTAACTCACCAATCGACCCCTACCAGCCTGTCCTCCCTCCTGTACTACCTAGGCCTATATAAGGACGACATACCTTTCTCAGAAATGGTAATACACCAAACTGACTCATGTATAGAGTCTAGACCGTAGGGGACACCCCAGAAGTGACACGAGCGAAACTTTATCACCTACAAAATGAAGCAAGTACAGATAGGACCTTCAGTGAACTTTGGGTCATTGACAGTGGATAGAGAGATTCTAGGGGATCCATCGCATCCATATCATCGCACCCACGTGTTTAGGTAAGGGCCCTAACCCTCGTCTCCTAGCTTCTTAGTTGTTGCAATGCGCAACCTTTGTCGCACCAAGTTCCCCTATCTATGACCATCTCTAGCCACCAGTTGAGCCTGCTTAGGATTGACTAGTGCAGGCAAAGCTCTTCCAACCTCTCTTGGGCATCATGGCCTGAAGAACAGCGAGGTAGACTCACTAATATCACGACTAGGGTTTTGTCTCACAGTCGTTGCGAGGTCAGAGACAATAGAGGGTCAAATGACCAGGCCTCCCCAGCATGCATACATAAAATATAGGGGCATGATAGTCTTTTTCCCCTTAAAATCATGCGGGCTCAAAAATAATAGAAGAGGTAGTCTCTGCTGACGTTTCGTTGTTTGATTGGTTAAAATATAATTAATTTGTAAATAATGTAGTAATTAATTTGTAACTTTGATCGAGGTAAGTAATAAATGAATTCTTATCAGAAAAATTAGAGGAACATGAATAAAATAGAATTCAATCCTAATTCTAAACCTAATTCTAAAAGAAGGGCTAAAACCAATGTGAGTGGTGATTAATTCAAAGGAACCTTAGAATTAGTGGTTATTGTGTTGAAATACATCAAATACATTTCCCTTGTGTTATAATAAGATATGAGATTATGATAATGAGGGTGATAAATACATAGGGTTTGTAGACCCATAATCATCAATATGTCTGATTAGATTTTGAACACCAATGATGTAACATGCTATGATCATAATCTAATCTAAATTTCCATCATGAACTAAGTTGCTCAATATAATCAGAATCTGAGACTTGAATATGTTTTGAATAACAATGAACATGATTCAAGGTTATGAGTGATGAATATGATAATAAGAGTATAAAACTTAATCTACTCCATCATGATGGTCTTAAGTTTCATAATCTAAGATAGTTCCTCAAAATGGTGTTAAAATTTTAACTTCATGACTATGGTTACACCTATGTCAAATATGGGTCTAGAATAGTGATGTGTAGGAATTAGGGTTTGATTCCTATATTCCTTTTCTAAAACCGAGTCCATTCTAAACCCTAGATTAGGGTCGAGTAGGGTTTAATGTGATTATTGTGATAGTGACACTTTAGGATTTACATAAATGCATATTTGATGTGGGTTGCTTGGGTTCATCTTTGTTAACTGGATGGTTTGAGCATGCTTCAAGTATATTCTGCATAATAAAGGTATGTGGTTATGCCTATGGCTACTCGACTTGACTGACTTATATGGTCTTCTCGAGGATTTTCTGAAAGGATTGCAAAAATAATTGCTTGCTTGTTTATTTACTTCGTGCAATCTATAAAGCCCATAAGAGTATCATTGTATATTGAAATAACTTGCTCAAGCCCACAAGAATATCTCTGGTTCAAATGTATGCACGATAATTATGGAAAGCACCCCCACACAGTGGATTGGATAATAAATACTCCTGTAGAGTGAGTATGATGTCATGAATATCCTCAGTGAGTAGGTATAGATGGAAATCACTCCCAATGAGAGGGTAGATCAAAGAATACTCCTAGAGAGTGATTATGGTAACATTGGGTGCCTCCAGTGAGTGGGTATTCCACAAAGTTTAAGGGTTGAGAAGTTAAAGAAATTAAAAGGTGTTTTGATTTTTTAAATTGTGAATATGGCTGACTATGTTGTTACTCATACATGTGCACATTTTCTTTCCCCCATGTACCAATATAACTTGTTATATTGATCGTCTTTTGTTTCATGACATTTTAGGTTAAACTACTAGTAACTTGGAATCAATGATGAGAGATGGACTTGCAACAAGATGACACCAAGAAGAAAAGAGAGTTACAAAAATGGAGGACTATAGTTAGATAGAATTTCTTTCTGTTGCAAACATTAGATACGTTGGGAAATATGGGCACAAATAAGGCAGCAGAAATAAAATTTTATCTGTATGTATTCCCATAATAGTAAGATCACATAAACTACTATGAAATGGGAAATATGGTTCAACAAGTTTATACATGTTCCTGGAGCAAGTCTAGCGACTACAACTCATTACAGTACAACTATCTTTTATTGTTCTTCAACGGTGTCTATGCAGCTCCTCGTCTTCACCATGGACATCAGACTCAAACAACATCTATAGTGGCTCTTGTGGTCTTCACACAGATTTCAACCCGACATTACCCTCCTAGAAGCAACAAAAGGACTCCTGCCTTTAGAGTAGTATACACGGACCAAGTAGAACTCTTGTAGGTCTTGTAGAATGGAAAGGAAGGAGTTGTCTCTCTTGTTGGTGTACTAGTCATCAACTTACTCTCCTACAACAATGATCCTCAATTGTTCTCTCCCTCACTATCCCTCCCTAGTTGTGTAAGACTTTCTTGGGATCTCTTGGTTGCCACAACCAGAGAGGACAATAGTTGTCAAATCAATTGATTCTCAATTGTGTGAGTTACGAAGCCCCCAGTACCCCTCTATTTATAGGTAGGGTCAGGGTTAGGGTTTCTGATTGAAGTGGGAGTGGAAGGCACTGGAAGATCATGAAGTTTTACAACTTGTAAAATCTAAAATGGTCATTTCACAATTGAAATGCTCATCTCACATCCGAGCCGATCAGTTGGCAGCCTGAAGCGGTCGTTTCACTGTTTCCTAATCACACGTGAATTTGGTAATGCAAACATTAATTCCTTGTACCAATCAATTTGAATAAGTGAAACGAGCAATCTTTCTCATGAATTTGGGAAAGCTACTAGAACCTTCATTCAGCCCAACTGAGCCGATCAGTTCACTGGGTGAACAAGTCGTCTCCCTAATC
Source organism: Alisma plantago-aquatica (assembly GCA_963693085.1). Classification (NCBI taxonomy): domain Eukaryota; kingdom Viridiplantae; phylum Streptophyta; class Magnoliopsida; order Alismatales; family Alismataceae; genus Alisma; species Alisma plantago-aquatica. The sequence continues at coordinate 375,783,458 of OY856415.1, read as the reverse complement.
TGAGCATATTGGTTCACCCAGTGAGCTGATCGGTTAGTTTCTAATTTGTGTAAAACATCAAAAAATTTAGTTCCAATCAGCCTGACACTCTATACGGTTGTATCACTGGGTGATTCAATCCGTTGGTAGTCTATTCAGCTGATTTGTTACTTGATTTTAATACATAAACACTTTAGTAATCAATCCAATCATCATTTAATATTAAACTCCTCTTCTAGATGAGTTCCTTTGTGTGTGACCCTATATGTGTCATATCATGTTGGTAGTGAATGTTCATAACTAACTTATGACATCACAAGCAAAGATCGGTGCCTAGTCACGCATTAATGCTACCCAAGTTAATGGAAAGTTGGAGAACAACTTCAACCTATAATCTGTGCAAGGTGTTGCTGTAAATATATAATTCATTTGTCTCTAATATCTTGAATGAAGTCAAGGCATGGAATCATCATCCTCTCAATGTTCAATCCATGTTCCTTGAACCAAGAGCAGAGTGTATGAGATAATGTGACCTCAGTATCATATATTGATTCACATGTGAATCCGCATGTGTTTCTCAGTCTCACTTACCAAGTGGCTAGGATATCAAACTCCAGTAGGAGGGACAAATCTCATCTACATCACTCACAGTCAGTCCCCATGTGTCAAAGTTACTCAATCATCACATTTATAGCAACCTATATTCTAGGATTAGATTTGATGATGTCAAAGTATACCCAACAACATGTGATGAGTGTAGTGACTTTAGGTCAAAGAACCACAATCACCACCTTCACTGTGAGAGATGACTATGACCACCAATGATGGTTTTCATGTGTCATTCTCAAGGTGGGTCTATCTAATACACTATTCCATAACATGTATCTTTGTTCTTGGTATGATATGCCATATCATGACTGATGAGATACTATCATCAACCAACCCACACTCCAGTCTTATGTGTTAGTGGTGTCTATCTACCTGTTATAGTTACAATTGAATAGGGACATAATAAGAATGTACATACTCTTAGCATTCATATGATCTCATTCTTCAAGTCACATACTTGAAGATCTACATTATTGAGTATTTTCACTTTATACATTCATAATGTTTCCACATTATATCATAACTGAGTGGAACATTATGAATTGGAAGCTTGCCTTTATGATTATTAATCAAATCATGTATGACATGTGCCATGCAATCATCACATGATTTGATCTTTGGACATACCTTACCAATAGTCTCCCACTTGCACTTAGAGCCACCCACAAATTTCATTCTTAGTGATTCAAACATGTCCACCATGTTTCTGCAGCACAAGTGCTAATCCAACATGTTAGCAACATTTTTCTATTAGTTGGTATATTGCATGTTTCTTATCTCTTCTCTATGAGATGAAACTGTTGTAATATTGTATCTTACACTCCTTGCCTAACAAGTACCTCCATTATTGTCACAGTATCACTACTGAGTCAACAATGGTTGGAACATCTATAAGTTCATCATATGAACTTCTAGATCCATACAACATCACTTTGTGTTCATAACACAGATATGCTCAGCTTCTATTTTAGAAAATAATTAATGGCTATTAGTTTAGAACCCTTCCAGCTAACAACAATAAAATATATTTTTATTGCAATCACTTTTGTCATTTTAGAAGCTTGCATTGGTGTAACCTTTTACACCCAACTCTTCCTTAATTGCCATATATATTTACTAGCAATCTATCCATCAGTACTTATAATGGATATCTTGAATGACATCCCAATAACCCTTATTGGAATTTAATAGCATCCAGTCATGTCTAATAAATACAAGATTATATGGGATAGGAACATCTATAGCATTCATGATAGATCCATTATTACAACATATGGCATCTTATTCATGATATTTCCATCCTTCACAAGAATTGGAATATATTGTTCATGAAAGAATAATCCGGGTTCTCTCTCATTGAATCCTTCCATGTTGAACTTTTCTAACACATTACTATTGTGTGTTCTGAAGCTTATGTTGTTAAACTTTCAAGAACTATCTCTATAGGTCTTGATCCCTATCTCATAGGATATTTCACCTAATCCTTCATTTTTGAAGGGGTTTTCATATCAATTCTCAATATTCACAATATTAAGACGTTATTCCTCATCATATGTGGAATATTCATATATGCTCTGACTAAATATTTTACAATCACAAATTTCATATTTTATCTTGATTCAAGTCAATCTATTTGACTATCTTATCAATTTAAAAGATCCCATCTCTAAGATACTTGTTTCAATCCCAAATTGAAATTTTGTAGTTATTAGACTTTATTTTCATTCATAAAGTTATAAACCTTTTAGGTTGTGTCACTTACACATCATCTCAAATATATTCCTTTTAAGGAATCTAGTTTCAACCTTCATATGAAAAATATCATAGTCTATTTTAACTACAACAAAAAGCATTAAAAATGGTGAAAGAATCTCTATCATGTTCAACAATTTGAACTGATTTGAAAAAGTTTTCAACCAATTTGCCCTTTTATGTTATCCATGTTGGTTTTTTACACTAGACCATGTTGCACCCTTTATGTATTACCCCTTTAGGTGGTACTACCAAGGTCCTACCTTGCTAACTTAAATGGACTTCAAAAGGGATTTTATTATGGTTCATAATAGCTTCTAGTTGATTAGTTGGCTCATCTTCTTATGACCAACCTGCCTGTGTTGTTGGATTCACAATCCTCAAATTTTATATATTATCTACTAGAATTATTTTGTTCTGTCATATGATGAACTTGAAATTCCACAACAACTTGTGATTCTCTTAGTTCTTATCGTACCTCTTTGTTGACCTAAAACACTTTGAGTTTGCTCTTACTCCCACTGATTCTTTTAGGAAATCAGTTATCCTGTCAACAAAAATAATTTTGTTACTGGATTTGTAACATCCCTGACCTGGGTAATGAACTAACCCTAGTTGTTTTGCTTAAAACATGTGATTATATGTCTGTGATTATCTTTTGATATGTAACTAGAGTTGTTGAGGAACATATATTTCCATTTCTGTCCTTTTTGAACAATGTTGTATGAATGAGAGTAATCTTCATACATAATGATGATACAAAGGTTAAAACCCTAATAGTACCTAAGTGACTAATGTCAATTAAGGAAGAAACCCTAATTGCTTATAAGAACAATGACGTGATATATTATATGATATAATCAAGATTGAGTAGAATGATATCATGGGGTTAATGTTTGAGTTTAATTCATGTGGTGATCAAGGGTATGGTCCTTGAATAAGAGATCATGAAACCCTAATCATGAACCTAAACCCTAATTAAAAAGGTTGTTGACCTTTAACACTATTTCAGGGTAATTGTGAATAGTAAACCCTAATTTAGGGTAATGTGATGTAACTTGAACAGTAAACCCTAATCTAGGGTAATGTGATGTATTATGAATAGTAAACCCTAATTTAGGGTAATGTGATGTAACTTGAATAGTAAACCCTAATCTAGGGTAATGTGAGGTAATGTGAATAGTAAACCCTAAATCTAGGGTGAAGTGATGATATGAATAAATAAACCCTAATTCTGAGTTATGCTTATAAGCATGAAACTCCATGATTGAGATATGAGATAAGGAATCACTATTTCTAATCTAGCTAAGAGGTTGAATAACTCTATTTGGATTGAATGAGAATCCTAACCCTAGAAACCAGCCGTGGTATTATGACACGGTCGTGGTGAAACTTTTGTTGCACGACCGTGCAATGAAGCACGACCGTGGTAGCTTACTCTTACACGACCGTGCAAGGTAGCACGGCTGTGGTCTCATATATATATAATTTGAGAAGAACATGTATTGTGTTGTTATGTTACAATATGTTATTAGTAAAAGTTGACCATGCAGGTTTTCATAAAGAGGTGATCATATCTAGGTAAGGATTATGATGTCTTATGTATTGAAAATACTTTACATGCTTCAAGAATAAAGATATGCTATGTTACTTGATGAGTGGTAATATATGAGGTTGATAGACTGAATGAGCCATGAGTAATATATGCATTGTTAATAATCAAAGGTCATACTATTAAGATGACCAGATGATATGAGATGTTACTTGGTAACAAGTTTTATGATGATTTAAGGGTTGAATACCCATATTCCTGAATTACAATGATGAGATGGTTAGGGATTGATATCCCAATGTTGAAAGTATGTGATGTGAACTTGATAAACATAGTATTCTTTCTTTATGGCATTGTTTTATTATTTTATGCTTGAAAACATATTTGATGTTATAGAATGCCATAATGTACTTAACTAATCAAGTATAATGATATCAAGTAGAGCCCTGACCATAGATCCATCATTGTCAGATATTACATGATGGTGAAATAGGTTTTCCCAAGGGAACTCCTGGAGCACATACTTTTGAGTATGTGGGGGTTACGGATGCAATTAACCTTACGTCCTAATGTTGGATTTGATGGAAGATGTATCACTAATCTCTCAATCCTTCATTATATGTTTATGTCGGGAAGATGTATCACTAATCTCCTGATGATGTTGTTATGCCGCATCGATGAGAGATAAACATGAAATCCCTCGATGGCAAAGAGAGTACAGAATGCCACTGTAGCTCTAAATAGCGAAGTTGCCAGAATACCCTGGATAGCTATTATAGCAGAGACATGAGATGTCCTACATGTTGATCCTCATACTGACTGAGGAGTGATGAGGTCATAGGAATCCGGCTCTCCTGATGACCTAGGTATGGTATCGATTGCGATCTAAGGATGGTCGGTTGGAGTATGAGAGGTGTAACTCATCTCCTCAGGGCATAATAATGTTTGTAAAATGTAATCAGACGTATAGCATATTTTCTTCGGTTGAACTACGAGAAATAATGATTGGTGTTACATTGTTCATAACGCTCTAGTTAAGTAACTAGTATACATGTTCTTCATATTCCTTATTGATACATATTTTGTCATTCAATTATATAATAATTGAATTAATTACTTATAAGGATGCTGCTTCACTTAGCTTATACAGTGTTACCTGCTGTTGAATCTTTATAATTCTTCTGCTTTATGTTATTCCATTATTGTAATAACAAAGCTTCTGGTGGAGGGTTATATCTCCCGCTGGGACAATTATTCAATTGTATCACCCCCGTGGGATTCGACTTTTTAGGTAGACGCTGAGGACAAAGGAACCCATCAGTGGGTGAACAGCAGCAGCAGTCTCAGGGACAGCAGTGATCCTCAGGTGGAGACACTGTTTTGTCAAGTTGTGTGATAGTATGTCCTGTGTCGTCTCTGTACTCTCAGGTCCTAGGAGTCTGTGTATCTGAGATTTTGGCATGATGCCTCGAGATTTTGTATCTCGCCTTATACAGTTATCAAGGTGATTGATGTTGTAATACTCGAGATGTGTTTGTTACAGGGATGTAACTATGGATCAGTTTGTAAATGACTTATCATGTTTGTTTATGAAAGAGTTTTTATTGTTCAAGGATCTCTTCGTAAAAAGTTTTAATTTTTAGTGATTTTTTATATTTCTGCTGCTAATTGCTTCCGCATTCGTTGATCTTATTTTCGTGATTCGATCATCTCAATTTAGTGGTATCAGAGCTCTAGGTTCGCTGAGTCTACAGAGACATAGGACTTAGGATGCTGAGTCAGTTCTAGTGCCTTACAGTATGTCTAATAGTGTCTTCTACTCCTCAGGAGAAGAAGATAGGACTAAGGATGTCTGGACCACACGAGGAGTATGTCGCGGAGAGTAGTGTTGCTACACCCAGAGAAGGTGCAAGAAACCCAGAGATAGAGCAACCTATGCCTGAACCACCCCAGTTCGATCCTGCTGACATGGGGAACCCAGCCGTCCAGACCATGTTTGGGCAGTTTATGACTGCCATGACACATATAACAGATAGGATACCTATGCCTGCACCTAGGGCACCTACCCAACCTGAAGGATAAGGAATCGGCAAGACGTTTGAACGACTTCGTCGAGTTGGGGCCACGGAGTACTTTGGAACAGCTGACCCCGCAGATGCAGACTTATGGTTAACTGAACTAGAGAAGGCCTTTAGAATCCTAAACATCCCAGAAGCTGAGAAGGTTAGACATGTTGTCTATCTTCTCAAGGGAGTGCTGGTCACTGGTGGACCATGGAAGAGCATAAGAGGCCTGGTGTGGAAGTTGCTTGGGAAGACTTCCGACGGGAATTTGTCAATAGATATTTCCCTAAGACGTTTCTGGATGAGAAAATCTCTCAGTTTGAGAGGATAAGGCAAGGTCTGATGAACATTAGTGAGTACGAGGCTAAGTTCATGGAGTTGTTGCGGTTCTGTCCGCACATGGTGACCACAGATGAGGAAATGATAAGGCATTTCGAGAAAGGGTTAAATGCTGAGTTGTCTACTCTCGTGTCTGCCCTAGAAAACAGAGAGAGGTTTGCTACCTTCGTTGAGTCAGTCCAAAGGGTAGAAAGGTCTGTAGCAGAGAAGAGACAGACCTATAGAAAGAGAATGCATCCCCAGTACCAAGGATCTTCATCCAAAGGTTTCAAGAAACCTAGGTTTTCTACACCTGTGCCACCACCTAGATCCAATACCCGGACGCAGTGGACATCGAATAGGGGTAGAGGACGAAGCCTACCACTCGGAGGAGCTCACAGTTCAGCATCTATGTTGGTGACAGGACCACCCAGACCACAACAACAAAATAAGAGTTGTTATATATGTGGAAAGATGGGACATCTGATGAAGGACTGCAGAGCTAGAGAGGTGAGTGTGACTCAACTTCAGAGACAGAACCAGCAAGGACCACAAAGGTGACAGTTTCCTGCTAAAACTAGAGGACATGGACAAGCGTCCCAAGCAGGGCCATCGACATCTAGTCATCAAGCACTGAATCAACCACAGGCAACAGAGAGATTCTACGCGATGAATCCACCTGATGCAGTTATCAACCCTCGGGTTGTGGCAGGTCAGATGGAGTTATTATATTCTGATATGCTTACATCATGTGTTGTATCTGTTTTGATAGATCTGGGTGCTACGCACTCCTTTATCACTCGAAGAGTGATTCTTGACTGCAACTTGACTATAAGTCATAGAGCAGACAGTTTGTTGCTAGAAACTCCGTTGAGAGGGTCTGCTGTGTTGCAGGAGGTATGTTCTCCCTGCACCCTTTTCTTTTCTGGACATTGCATTCATGTGGATCTTATACCACTTGAAATGCATTTTTTTGATATAATCCTTGGGATGGATACCTTAGAAAGGTATAAGGTTGTCTTGGATTGTGAGTCCAAGCAAGCTGTGTTCACTAATAGTAGTGACACATGGATCTTTCAAGGAGAGAGAAAGATTTTACCTACCTGTCTTGTGTCAGCCATGGTTGCTGAGAAGTTGATGAGGCAAGAATGTTATGCATTCCTGGCCCATGTGGTAGATACTACCATGGATAGTCCTAACCCTGTTGAAGTTCCTGTAGTCAGGGAATTTGAGGATGTATTTCCTGAAGAACTTCCAGGTGTGCCACCGCCTCGGGAAATTGATTTTGAGATCAATTTGATCCCAGACACACAACCTATAGCACAAACACCGTATAGGATGGCGCCTGCTGAGATGGCAGAACTCAAGAAACAACTGTAGGAGTTGCTTGAGAAGGGTTTCATCTGACCGAGTACTTCACCTTGGGGTGCTCTAGTGCTCTTTGTTAAAAAGAAAGACGGATCAATGTGATTGTGCATTGATTATAGACAGCTAAATAAAGTAACAATAAAGAACAAGTATCCTCTGCCTAGGATTGATGATCTCTTTGACCAGTTGCGTGGTGCGACCATCTTTTCAAAGATATATTTGAGGTCAAGATATCACCAACTTCGTATTAAGGATAGTGACATACCCAAGTCTGCTTTCAGTACAAGGTATGGTCACTATGAGTTCACAGTTATGTCTTTTGGACTAACTAATGCACCAGCTGCATTTATGGAACTCATGAATAGAATCTTCCGACCTTTTCTCGATCAGTGTGTTGTTGTTTTCATATATGACATCCTGATCTATGATAGAGATGCTCAGCAGCACGAACAACATCTTCGACAGGCTCTAACCTTGCTAAGAAAACACAAGCTATATGCTAAGTTTAGCAAGTGTGAGTTTTGGTTACCAGAAGTTTCTTTTCTTGGACACATGGTATCTGCCTCGGGTATTCGTGTTGACCCTAAAAAAGTAGAATCTGTTCTACAATGGGAGCAGCCAAAGACACCGACAGAGATCCATAGTTTCTTAGGGTTGGCAGGCTATTACCGAAGGTTCATTGAGAACTTCAGTTCCATAGCCTTACCCTTGACCAAGTTGACCCAGAAGGACGTTCCTTTTGCCTGGAGTGATAAGTGTCAGTAATCTTTTCAATTGTTGAAGGAGAGGTTGACAAGTGCACCTGTGCTAGTGTTACCTGAGCAAGGCAAAGGATACACAGTTTTCTGTGATGCCTCCAAGAATGGACTCAGATGTGTGTTGATGCAGGATAAACAAGTGATTTCTTTTGCTTCCCGACAGCTTAAGAAACACGAGGAGAATTATCCGACACACGATCTGGAGCTAGCTGTTGTGGTTCATGCCTTGAAAATTTGGAGACACTATCTCTATGGAGAAACATTCCAGATTTTCACTAATCATAAGAACTTGAAGTACATCTTTACCCAGCATGAGCTTAACATGAGGCAACGTCTCTAGATGGAGTTAATCAAAGATTACGATTATACAATTGATTACCATCCAGGGAAGGCCAATTTAGTTGCAGATGCTTTGAGTAGGAAATCAGCAACACCAGCCTTAGATAAAGTACAACTAAATTCTTTAGTGTGCTCAAGGAGAGATATGCTTATCTCCTTAAGACAAGGCAATGTACGGTTAAGAGTATCATTGTTAGCTAGGTTGTTAGCTGAGATGCATATAAAGCCTACTCTAAGAGAGCAGATCAAAGAGGCACAACAAGTTGATGATGCAGTTCAGCAGATCAGATTGGAGTATGGTAATGAGAAACGAGATGGTTTCCATGACTCTGATGACCAAGTGGCCTGTTATCATGGGAGGATGATAGTGCCTGATATGGATAACTTGAGGAAGTTAGTCCTGGAAGAAGCTCATTCTTTGATGTATGCTATGCATCCAAGAAGCACCAAGATGTATCAAAACTTGAAAGATATGTATTGGTGGCCTGGAATGAAGAAGGACGTTGTTGAGTTTGTTATGCGGTGTCCTATGTGTCAGCAAGTCAAAGCTGAACACCAGAAGCCTGCAGGAACAATGCAACCTTTACCCATACCACAGTGGAAGTGGGATCATGTAACCATGGACTTTGTTGTTGGCCTACCCAGGACAAGCAAAGGGCATGAATCCATTTGGGTAATAGTTGATAGGACAAAGACAGCACACTTCCTTCCTGTCAAAACAACCTATTCTGCTGAGAAGTTAGCACAGTTATATGTTGATGAGATAGTACGACTACACGGAGTTCCAATTACCATCGTTTCTGACAAAGGTCCCCAGTTTACAAGTTGTTTCTGGGAGAGACTTCACAAGGCCTTAGGCACCCAGTTAAGGTTTAGTACAACCTTTCATCCTTAGACTGATGGACAGTCGGAAAGGACTATACAAACCTTGGAAGACTTGCTTAGAGCATGTGTTCTTCAGTTTACAGGGAGTTGGGATCTACACATAAGCTTTGTTTCTGGGAGAGACTTCACAAGGCCTTAGGCACCCAGTTAAGGTTTAGTACAACCTTTCATCCTTAGACTGATGGACAGTCGGAAAGGACTATACAAACCTTGGAAGACTTGCTTAGAGCATGTGTTCTTCAGTTTACAGGGAGTTGGGATCTACACATAAGCTTGATAGAGTTTACCTATAATAATAGCTATCAGCATAGCATTGACATGGCACCTTATGAAGCTTTATATGATAGGCGTTGTAGATCACCCTTGTGTTGGTATGAGACTGGTGAATACCAGCTGTTAGGTCCTGATCTTGTGCAGCAGACTACAGAAAAGATTAAAATAATACAACAACAGATAAAGACTGCACATGATAGATAGAAATCATATGCTGATAAACGTCGTAGACCGTTAGAATTCTAGGTTGGATACAGAGTGTATCTCAAAGTCTCACCTTGGAAAGGAGTCCTTCGTTTTTGAAGGAAAGGGAAGTTAGCTCTGAGGTTTATGGGACCTTATCCAATCATTGAAAGGATTGGAAAAGTATCCTATAAACTAGAGTTACCATCAGAATTACAGAGGTTACACCATGTGTTTCACATTTCCATGCTGAGGAAATGTCATCCTGATACAGAATCAGTTCTACAACCTATGGAGGTAGAATTGAATGATGATATATCTTATGAAGAAGGACCAGTGTCAATCCTTGACAAAAGAATTAAAAAGCTGAAAAAGAAAGACATAAGTCTTGTGAAGGTCCTCTGGAATCATCGTGGTGTTTAAGAAGCCACATGGGAACTATAAGAAGAGATGAGGAAGAAATACCCTACTCTTTTCTCTTGATATTTTCTGTTAATATGTTTTGTTGATTTCGGGGACGAAATCCTTGTAAGAGGTGGATAATTTGTAACATCCCTGACCTGGGTTATGAATTAACCCTAGGTTTTTTGCTTAAAACATGTGATTAGATGTTTGTGATTATCTTTTGATATGTAACTAGAGCTGTTGAGGAACATATATTTCCATTTCTGTCCTTTTTGAACAATGTTGTAATACTGTTTTGTTTAATAAGGACCTATGTGCAATTACCCAATTAGAGGGGTTAACTTGCAAATTGCACATGTTGAGATGTTCCTCTGATGATGATACATCATAAGAATGAATATGATGTGGTGGTATGGATTCTCCAAGCTTGGGCACCAAGATATAGCTTGTAGAGCAATCCTTGTGCTTTAAAACCTAGTTTTGGTGTAAAGTGCAATTTACCCAAAACATAGGGTGAAACATGTAAAATATACCCTATAGAGTATCTCTCATGCATCTTAGCATCAAGTAAAGTAAAGAAAATGATGGGGGCGCCTCGTTTGAGTAAGCAAATAAGAAAGATAGTTCTTATATCTAAATAATCAAGATGTATGCAAATAACCCTTTTATATGTGTAACTTAAATAAGATACTTGGTTTATTTTCCTCTAAAACGTGGATATGGAATAGTGTTGCATGTGATAAGGAGGGAGAAAAACGTGGCAAATAAATAGAGAGGGGGCGTGGAGGTTATAGATGTAAAGAGAAAAGGATAATTGTCTTGCCTTGAAAATATACACTAAGTATATAAGAACTTTTCTTTTAAGGCAAGGGATCGTTTCCCATTCATTCCTCTTCTCATCTTCTTGCTTGGACCGACTTAGGAGGAGCTCAGGAGCAAAGGAGGACGACCAAGTTCATCTAGGTAAGTTTTGGTCATCTTCTAGCTCGGATTCATGGAGGAAGTTCCATTACAAGGTTGGTTTGCTAGTATTCCTTACACAACTCTTGTTTCTAGCCATCTTCTCAATCCAATTCTTGAAGAAAGGACCTTGGACGACCCTTGGAGCTTAAACCACAATTAAAGCTACGGATCTTGGAGCTCTAGATCAGATTCTAAGGCGGGTTTTATAGCTCTAAACCTTAAAGCTTTGCTTATACATCTTCTTCTTATGAAAACGTTGCTTGCTTTCCTTCTTCCATGCTTCTAAGTGTTCTTGCAACAAAAATGGTGAAGAACAGACCAAGATCTTGAGGTATAAGAAGATGAAGTTAATACCAATGTTAATCCTTATCCTACTTTAGCAAAAGGTTTGTACCCCCTTGGCCAAACGGTTTGCAAAACCGTTTGAAACCAAACGGTTTCAAAACCGTTTGGATTCATGCGGTTTCACAAGACCGATTGGAGAAAACGGTCTCCAAGACCATTTGGAGAGTTTGACCAAGTGTTGACCATTTGGGGATTTGCTTTACATATTGTGAATTAATCACCCACCAAGAATCATTAATTAATTTCAAGTAAATCTCAAGTTGAAGGCACTTTAATCACCTAAACCCTAATCGGGTTCATTCCCAATTTTAATGGACCAATCATGTTGAAGTTTGGTTCAAGTGGCCCAAACAGTTTCAAAACCGTTTGGGAATCACTCAAACGGTCTCAAAACCGTTTGGTGACAACCCAAGACCGTTTGGAGGTCTAGGGTTAAGTGGGGTTGACCAATTGAGGGTCCAATCATATCAATTTGTTGAATAATCAAGTGCTGATTTTTGTGACCTAATTAGGGTTCAACCCTTAAACAATTGACTTGGTTTTTTATGACATCATGGGCAAACGGTTTCAAGACCATTTAGAGAGTGCCCAAATGGTTTCAAAACCGTTTGGAGGTCACCCAAGACCGTTTGGAGGTTTAGGGTTGACTATGGTTAAGTGGTTGAAGATTGAAAGGCAATAAGTTGAAATATAATCGATTAGTGACCTAATGATCAAATATATGGTTCAAACCTTAATAGGTTGAGTTAGTTTTTGATGTGACATTGAGAAAGACCGTTTGGAGGATGTCCAAATGATCCCAAGACCGTTTGGGGTCAAGTCATGACCCAATTGAGTGATGGTTCAATGGGTTCAACATCAATTAGGCTCATGTTGATGCATGTTGAAGGATGATCGATTCCAACCCTAATCCAATCAATCCAAACCCTAATTGATGACCAATTGAGGATCAATTGAGGGTTAACCTAATTGGCTCAATTGATAAGTGGTTAACCTTGGCATGAACAATTGAGGGGTTCAACATTGAAAACCCTAAAGCAATTGGAAGTGTTGACACACTTTTGGGTCCATGCGGTTTTGAGATGTTTGGACCAAACGGTCTCAAGACCGTTTGAATCCAAACGGTCTCAAGACTGTTTAGGGGCAAACAGTCTCAAGACCCTTTGGGGGGAAACGGTCTCAAGACCGTTTGGGACCAAACGGTTTCAAAACCGTTTGGATTCATGTGGTTTCAAACCATTTAGATCCATGCGGTTTCAAGGTTGTTTTGCTCAAATGGTTTCAAAGTCAAACTTGACTAAATGGTCAACATGACCAAATGGTCTTGAGTATGATCTTGGCCAAACGGTTTCAAAAGTCAAAGGGTCCAAACGGTCAACCATTCCTTACGGTTTCAAAACCGTTTGGAGGATTAAAGTGCAAACCGTTTTGAGTCTTTTAAAGTCATGAATGCCTAATGCTTTAAAGGCTTAGACGGTTCAATGCTTGATTAATCTAAACCCTTATGATACCTAAAGACATTAAGGGAACAAGTAATTAGTTGGTTGATGCATGACATGATCAGTGGTGGACTTTACCAAAGAACCCTTGATGATTTTAAGTAGTCAACACCTCTTGATCAAGCAAACCCTAATGGCCTTATTAGTGATGACTTGACCTATGTTATCAAGGATGGATTAACCTAATCAATTCTAGAGTGATGTAAACATAATCTAATGAAAAGAGGAGAGAGAAGATCCCTAATATGAATGAAAATCAAGTAATATACTTCCAACATGTATGAATGTACATAGTTAGGGTATGATCCTTTACAATGAGATCATGGGTACCCTAATCATGATGACTAATGAATCTTAACCTCAATAAGAGTATGAATGAGAGTAATCTTCATACATAATGATGATACAAAGGTTAAAACCCTAATAGTACCTAAGTGACTAATGTCAATTAAGAAAGAAACCCTAATTGCTTATAAGAACAATGATGTGATATATTATATGATCTAATCAAGATTGAGTAGAATGATATCATGGGGTTAATGTTTGAGTTTAATTCATGTGGTGATCAAGGGTATGGTCCTTGAGTAAGAGATCATGAAACCCTAATCATGAACCTAAACCCTAATTAACAAGGTTGTTGACCTTTAACCCTATTTCAGGGTAATTGTGAATAGTAAACCCTAATTTAGGGTAATGTGATGTAACTTGAATAGTAAACCCTAATCTAGGGTAATGTGATGTATTGTGAATAGTAAACCCTAATTTAGGGTAATGTGATGTAACTTGAATAGTAAACCCTAATCTAGGGTAATGTGATGTAATGTGAATAGTAAACCCAAAATCTAGGGTGAAGTGATGATATGAATAAATAAACCCTAATTCTGAGTTATGCTTTTAAGCATGAAACTCCATGATTGAGATATGAGATAAGGAATCACTATTTCTAATCTAGCTAAGAGGTTGAATAACTCTATTTGGATTGAATGAGAATCCTAACCCTAGAAACCAGTCGTGGTATTATGACACGGTCATGGTGAAACCTTTGTTGCACAACCGTGCAATGAAGCACAGCTGTGGTAGCTTACTCTTACACGACCGTGCAAGGTAGCACGGCCGTGGTCTCATATATATATAATTTGAGAATAACATGTATTGTGTTGTTATGTTACAATATGCATGTTATTAGTAAAAGTTGACCATGCAGGTTTTCATAAAGAGGTGATCATATCCAAGTAAGGATTATGATGTCTTATGTATTGAAAATACTTTACATGCTTCAAGAATGAAGATATGCTATGTTACCTAATGAGTGGTAATATATGAGGTTGATAGACTGAATGAGCCATGAGTAATATATGCATTGTTAATAATCAAAGGTCATACTGTTAAGATGACCAGATGATATGAGATGTTACTTGGTAACAAGTGTTATGATGATTCAAGGGATGAATACCCATATTCCTGAATTACAATGATGAGATGGTTAGGGATTGATATCCCAATGTTGAAAGTAAGTGATGTGAACTTGATACACATAGTATTCTTTCTTTATAGCATTGTTTTATTGTTTTATGCTTGAAAACATATTTGATGTTATAGAATGCCATAATGTACTTAACTAATCAAGTATAATGATATCAAGTAGAGCCCTGACCATAGATCCATCATTGTCAGATATTACATGATGGTGAAACAGGTTTTCCCAAGGGAACTGTTAGAGCACATACTTTTGAGTATGTGGGGGTTACGGACGTGATTAACCTTACGTCCTAATGTTGGATTTGATGGAAGATGTATCACTAATATCTCAATCCTTCATTATATGTTTATGCCGGGAAGATGTATCACTAATCTCCCGATGATGTTGTTATGCCGCATCGATGAGAGATAAAATGAAATCCCTCGATGGAGAAGAGAGTACAGAACGCCACTGTAGCTCTAAACACTACTACAGAAATAGCATTCAGTGTCACTTTTCTGGGCGTCGGTTATTACGGAAAACCGACGCCTTATATGTTAGGCGTCAGTTGTTTAAGCAAACCGACGTCTATATTCGAAGACCAGCCAGACACGGGTACCGCTTTGTATTCAGCGTCGGTTGTATATAACAAACCGACGCTTAACGTCGCCCGCGAAATCCAAATTCCGGTCAAAAAAATAGTGTCATTTCCAGCGTCGGTTATTTAGGTAGAAACTGACGCCTATGTGCGATGAAAATTTGCGCGAAAAGTGTCACCTTCAGCATCAGTTATTCCAGGATAACCGACGCTGAAGGTGGTTCCCGCCAAACAATTTCATGAAAATATCGTCCAATTGGACGTCGGTTTTTTCAAGCAACCGACGCTAAAGATGTTTAGGCATCGGTTGTTTTAAACAACCGACGCTATTTGGGAACTTCATAACCCTCGATCGCCTGACTCTTCCCCTTTCTTCTGTTTCATTGCGAGCGATTTCCCTATTTCTCTGCTGCCGCCGATTTCTCTCCGGTGATTTCTTCTTCAGCTCCCCTTCTCCGGCGCCCCCTTCTCCGCCACCACTCCTGCTCGCCGCCGCTCCTGCCGCCGTTGGATACCTGCTCGCCGCCGCTCCTGCTCGCCGACGATCCTGCTCGCCGCCGCTCCTGCTCACCGCCGCCGCCTGCTCGCCGCCACTCCTGCTCGCCGACGATCCTGCTCCTGCTGCTGCTCTGCGTCGCCGCCGCCGCCGCCGCCCGCTCCTTCCTCCTTGTTGCTGCTCTGCGTCTCCTTGCTCACGTCCTAACTCTGCTGCTCACAAGGTACTAGCATCAAGCCCTTCCTCTGCCATTCTTTCCATTCAGTAACAGTCTCATCTCCTCGTTCCACACCATAACTTGGCTGATGTCAAGCCCATGCTCAAAAACATCTACCTATTCTCATCCATGTTCGTGTGGCATTCCCATTTTCAGGAGTCAATGACCATCCTTTACAGAAATATCTGCATCTCAAGCATAATTGATCCAAAAAAAATACTGCTAACTAACATGATTTAAATTGGTATGATGCATAATATAAATCCATTTTTTTACTTTTGGGGGTGCACCTTATACTATTTGATATCCTTGATTTTATCTTCTATCCTAAATAAAATTAAGGGACCCATGATTAGAAAACAATTCCAAACTTGGCACCCACACTAATTGGAAGGAAATAAAATATGATTATTGAAATGCACATTTGTGATGTGATACCTTTTTTAGGATGCATATATTAGATTCAACCTTTGAGACATCCTTTTATGAGTTCCAATACAATTAAGGTTTCATTTCATTGCCATTGTATGTATTATAATATTACATCTTTCACATAAAATTTAAATAAATTGAATCCTATTGGAACCCTAATTTAAATCCTAATTTGATTTAAACTTGTCCATTCTAGCATCCTAATTTGATTTGATTAAACCCTAACATTGTTTAAACCCTAACATCAATTGTGATGAAACCCTAACATGTACATACGAGGTAAAGAAAATGTTGTGCCCAATGGGAATGGAGGCCAAGAAGATACACACATGCCCGAATGATTGTGTATTATTTCAAAAGGACTATGTAGATTTGAAAGATTGTCCAAAATGTGGTGCGTCACGGTATAAATTGACGACTTCGGGGGAGTCCAAAACTGGTTCTCCTACCAAGGTGTTGTGGTATCTACCTATAATATCACGGTTTCAACGCTTGTTTGCAAATCCGAAAGATGCGAAGAATTTGAGGTGGCATGCAGATGTTAAGAAAAATAATGATGGGATCCTACGACATGCGTCTGATTCCCCACAGTGGAAGAAGATTGATCTATTGTACCCTAAATTTGGTGAAGAAGATAGGAATCTAAGACTTGGGCTTTGTACAGATGGGATGAATCCGTACGGGACATTGAGCAGCCAACATAGCATTTGGCCAGTCATGCTTGTTATATACAATCTTCCTCCCTGGATGTGTATGAAAAATAAGTACGTTATGTTTGAAAACCTCTAGAGGGGGGGTGAATAGAGTTTTATGATAATTTAAAAACAATTTAAACTCAAACAACCAAAGTAAAAGATAAGAAGAGAGACACAGGTGTTTAGAGTGGTTCCACCTTAGCAAATACTAAGGAGTCAGTCCACTACCCGGTTGCTTACCCAACCGGGATTTTGAAAGTATTGAATTTTATTACCTTTTAAGGATGTTACATAAAATTACAACACTCTCTAAACACCCTTTGGACAGCCTTCACCTAGAAGTAATCTTGCCAACCTTGAAGCAGCCTTCCTTGGAGTAACTTCAAGCTCCCCCTTGAAGTAGCCTCCCTCCCGAAGTAGCTTCCCGTCAAGATAGCCTTCTGAAGTAGTCCAAAGTCCTCCTCTTCACACGAAGAGCTTCACCCTCTTCCTATATGCAGCCTCCTCCCTGGAGTAGCAACGAAGAGTACAAATATTACAAGGAACAAGAAAGAAAATAGGAAAGTACAACTTATCCTTTTAAGCTCAAGGCTTGAATTGCCTATATCAAGCGTATGGATTTTCCTAGCCAAGGTAATAGACTTGTGGATGCTAGGGTTAGGAAAATCTAGCCTATAGGACGAGCTTGAGCTAGATGGAATATGGCCAAGTGATCACAGTGCTCAATTGCTTGTAAAAGATTGCTCAAGAGTGCTTAGAAAGAATTCTCAAGTGTAGCAAGGTTAATTCTAGTGTCCTATAGCTTGTCCTATTTATAGGGATAGCCTAAGTATGCTTAAGGACCTTCTAGATAGTTTCTAGGGGGTTCCAAGTGCTCAATTAGCCGTTAGGAATAGATTGGTCGTTTTTACAACGGCTAATTGCTTTAACTCTGCAGATTCTGTCAGAGACCATCTCGGTCGACAGATGGTCGACCGAGACACCTACTCGGTCGAGCTTTTCTCGACCGACAGGCTCTCTGAGTGCAACGTTCACTTCCAACTGCCAACTAACTCATTTGCTAAGTCTAACGGCTACTTTAGGTCAATCTCGGTCGATAAGGTTGTCGACCGAGAGTGTCTCGGTCGAGGAGTGTGTCGACCGAGATTGACTCTGTTTCAATCTATCAATTAAGATACTAAGTGTGTGCATGAGTGTGCATAATGTGATCCTATTGGAAGGGATGACTTGTCTAACTATGGTGTGTAGCTAGGGAAGATCCAATGCTTGATTTACATGCAATCTAGGTACTTGTACATTATATAATTGTACAAGTTTTTACAATAGTGATTACATTGCATGAAAATAAAACTATAAGCTTATGATCTCCCTAGTTGCTTCGTCATCCACCATAATCCTGCACACTCAAGTAGCTCGTTAGATAAATAAGAATGAAATGTTTGTCATAATCAAAACAAAGGGATTTTATAGATGTCCATTTAGCCAACAATCTCCCCCTTTTTGAAGATGACAAACATTTCCGAAATATGAATAAAGGAAATATAAAACATATAAATGCCATACCTTTAGATTGCCGTTTGGAACTTTTCCTCTTATTTATAAAATGTGTGCTTAGTATACCCAGTGAATTATGGAACATGAAATCCAGTTCATTTGGGAATATAGCAACTTTCAATGTAAGCCAAGAGTATATTTATTAAACTCATTGATTGAGTTTGTCATAAGTATTATAGTTTTATATATCTCTCCCCCTTTGTCATCTCAAAAAGATAACCGTTTTATTTAAAAACTCCCCCTTCATTAGATATCCCATCAAAAATGAACGAAAAAGATGTCCATTGAATAGCCAAAATGTAAAGCAATGAGGTGTCTAGCTAAGAGGCAACAAATTGCAAATTACCAATTGAAACGCTCATATCAATATTGATACAAACCATAAAAGCATAAGTAGTTGTTTTTAAGAGCCGCAGATATCAAAGAAAACATCCTCCAACGGAGTGATAAGTAATTGCTTCCTAATGTTGTTGAATTGATCTAATGGAAGCGGTTTTGTAAAGATATCAGCTAATTGATTTTCTGTATCAACATGATGAAGGGAAACATGATTCTTTGAGATGTGATCCCTTAAGAAGTGATGACGGATTTCAATATGTTTGGCCCGGCTGTGTAGAATAGGATTGTGTGCTAAGTTTATGGCGCTTGTGTTGTCACAAAAAATAGGTGTAGATGAAAGATGAAAACCATAATCGCTTAAAACCTGTTGCATATAAAGCACCTGAGCACAGCAAGACCCAGCTGCCATATATTCAGCTTCGGTGGTAGATAGGGCAACCGTGTTTTGTTTCTTGCTAAACCAAGATACTAAGGCTCTACCTAATAAGAAACATCCACCACTAGTACTTTTGCGATCAAGTCGACAACCGGCGTAATCTGCATCAGTATATGCTTTAAAATTCAATGATTGTCCTTTTGGATACCATAAACCAAAACAAGTAGTGCCGGCTAGATATCGAAGGATTCGTTTAACCGCAAGAAAATGAGAATGCATAGGCTGGGATTGAAATCGAGCACAAAGACCAACGGAAAACATAATGTCCGGTCGGGAAGCGGTTAAATATAGCAAACTACCAATCATGGCTCTATATAAGGAATCATCAATAGGTTCCCCATTTTCATCCTTATCAATTTTAATAGACGTAGCCATAGGAGTAGTAGCATGTTTGCATTGATCCATCCCAAAGCGTTTTAACAGTTCTTTAGTGTATTTTTCTTGGCTTATAAAAATTCCGGCAGGTGTTTGCTTAATTTGAAAACCAAGAAAGAATGTTAGTTCACCCATAAGGCTCATTTCAAATTCTTTTTGCATAATGTCACTAAATTGTGTGCATAATGATTCATTTGAGGCACCAAAAATAATGTCATCAACATATATTTGTACAACTAAGAAATCAGATGCATATGTTTTGAAAAATAGAGTAGAATCTGAATTTCCAATAGAGAAACCATTATCAAAAAGATATGTCTTGAGCCGTTCATACCAAGTCCTAGGGGCTTGTTTTAGACCATAAAGTGCCTTTTTAAGTTTATAAACATGATCGTCCTTTTCTGGGATTTCGAAGCCAGGTGGTTGAGCAACATAAACTTCTTCTTGTATGAAGCCGTTTAGAAATGCACTTTTGACATCCATTTGATATAACTGAATGTTTTTATGGGCAGCAATAGCTAATAACATCCTAATAGCTTCAAGTCGAGCTACGGGTGCATATGTTTCATCAAAGTCAATTCCCTCTTGTTGACTATATCCTTGTGCAACTAACCGTGCTTTATTCCGTATGACTTCTCCTGCCTCATTAAGTTTGTTCCTAAAAACCCATTTAGTGCCTATGATAGTTTTATCTTGTGGTTTAGGAACTAAATCCCATACATCATTTTTAGTGAATTGATTTAATTCCTCTTGCATGGCTATTATCCAGTAATCATCCTTAAGAGCTTCGGATATTTTCTTAGGTTCAATGATAGAGACAAAAGCCATGTTTGCAACATCTTGGAAAGAGGACCTAGTTTTGACTTTATCATTTGGATCTCCAATAATTAGCTCTTGGGGATGATCCTTGATCAGCCTAGGTGTAGGTTGTGGTTCGACCGGAGGATCGGATGTGGGAGTTTTCTCATTATCATTTGGAATGGTTATAGTTTCAAATTGATTTGTGAGATCAATGATATCTAAATTTGTAGATTTTGATTCCTCATGAAAAGAAACATGAATGGATTCCTCAACTTTTCTAGAGATAGTGTTATATACCCTAAACGCTTTGCTAGAAGTAGAATATCCCAAGAAAAATGCTTTTTGTGATTTAGAATCAAACTTGTCTTTATCATCCTTGGTGTTTAAAATATAACATGTAGAGCCAAAAGTATGAAAGTAGTCAACTCTAGGTTTCTTAGAGTGTATTATTTCATATGGAGTTTTCTTCAAGTGAGAGTGAACCGTGACTCTATTTAGCACATAACAAGCTGTGTTTACAGCTTCAGCCCAAAAGGTTTTAGGTGTGTTGTGTTCAAGCATCATTGTCCTAGCCATTTCTTGTAGAGATCTATTTTTCCGTTCCACAATACCATTTTGTTGTGGGGTACGTGGAGCAGAGAAATTGTGAGTATATCCCTGAGATGTACAAAAAGCTTCAAAAGTATGATTTTCAAATTCGCCACCGTGATCACTTCTAATGGTACATATTTTATGTTGTAAAAGATTTTCAATTTTAGAACAAAATTGCATAAAGACATGAATAGTGTCATCTTTTGTTGCAATAAAATGTACCCATGTAAATCTACTATAATCATCAACAATAACAAAACAGTATCGTTTACCACCAATAGATTGTGTTCTCATTGGTCCAAATAAATCCATATGAATTAATTCTAAGGATCTACTGGTACTAAGTACATGTTTTGATTTAAAAGATGTTTTGGTTTGCTTTCCCATTGTACAAGGTTCACAATTTGCAACTTGATCAAAAGACAAAACAGGTAATCCACGAACAAGATCATATTTTACTAACTTTTTAATAGCATGTGAACTAGCATGACCAAGCTTTTTATGCCATAGTTGTAAGGTGTTTTCATTTGCAAGTAAGCATTTACCTACTACTGATTTCATAGAGTTTGGTTTAAGGATATAAAGATTTCCAACTCTATTTCCTTCATAAACAACAGTTGTAGTATTTTCTATCAATAACTTGCAGCAGGTTTTGTTAAATAACACATCATAACCGCTATCACATAGTTGACTTACACTTATTAAGTTATGATGCAATCCATCAACTAGTAGAACATTTTTGATTTCAAGATTTGTGCCAACATTACCTATTCCAACGATTTTGCCCTTACCATTGTCTCCAAAAGTGACCGTCCCACTTTTCTTTTCTTCAAAAGTTGAAAATGCATCCTTGTTTCCGGTCATATGTTTGGAGCAACCACTGTCAACGACCCATTCCTGCATTAGAATATAGATTTTGGTACCCATGTGATGGTCCGATAAGGTTAGAAACTTTTTAATTTGCTGATGTGTAAAAAGTTCTGATACAGGAAGCCAGTCGGTCGACGATTTCTCGACCGATATAATTCTCGGTCGACAATTTATCGATCGAGGAGGTTACTGTATCACAATCAAAAAGGAGCAGAAAATTTTTCGGTTGACCAGTGTTCGACCGAAATGAGTACTGGAAGATTTTCGATTTGTTAAAGATATCCAGTCGGTCGACCCTACTTCGACCGACCCAGAGCTCGGTCGACAGTACTTCGACCGACGAAGTTTCTGTTTTTGTACAGCAATGCAGAAAAATAATACCAATAAGCATAGCATCGTTTGTTGAGATAGGACAATATAAATTGCACAAATTAAGTATTTTGTCATATCTCAACTACATTCCATTCTTCTAAGTTTGAGGTCTTGGGGTCCAAACTAAGTTGGACTTCTTAGTCTTGTAGGGGCATGAAAAACAGTAATGACCAAGACGTAAACAGAAATGACAAGTAATAGAATCAACTTCGTTTCTTTTTCTAGTCATTGTGTTTTTGGGTACAAACATAGTTTGGGTCTTTTTGGTTTGGTTTCTCTTTGGAACATATCCCAAACCTTTTCTTCCATTGAAGGTAGTACCACTTCTTAATATGTTATCAAGAATATCTTTTCTTCTTAACTCATGAAGTTCTTGTTGCAACTGAGCAATGTTATTCATTTTCTTATGTATATCTTTTCTTGCCTGGTCTAAATCAGAAAGCAATGAATCCTTTTCTTTTACAATAATGTCATAGTCCGAATGATTGCACAAGATAGGTTGAGTTTGAAAAGCTTGTAGTTTAGCTAACAAATCAGTCTTTTCTTTTGATAGAAGATCAACATCAGTTTCCAAAGTAAGTAGCTTTCTAGTGCAATCATCTAAAGATGTTTTTAAAGATACATTTTCAAGTTCAATGTTATTCTTTTCGGAAGAAAGTTCATCTATTTTGGCAATGAGCTCATTGTTTGATTTTATAGTCCTTTTTAGTTTCTTCTTGGCATCAACATATTTATCATGAGTTTCTTGTAAGCTAGCTACTAACTCTTCTTTAGGAAGATCAACTAGGCTTACCTCTTGAGATTCTTCATCTTCTCTTGCCATTAGACATTCTATCTTGTCTTCTCCGCTTTCACTTTCACTCGTTTCATCCCATGCTGCTTTATAAGCTTTTTCTTTCTTCTTATGTGAGCTTTTCTTTCCCTTCTTAGCTTTGGGACATTCATTTTTGAAATGTCCTTTCTTTCCACACTCGAAGCACCTGGGAGTGGAGGAAGAACTAGAAATTTTATTAGATTTAAACCTTCTATATTTCTTACCATTGACGATCAATGCTTCTTCTCCTTCTTCTTCACTAGATTCCTCACTCTCTTGTGAGAGAGCTTTTGATGCTTTGAGAGCCACGTCTTTCTTTGGTCCACGGTGATGTTCATGTTCTCTTCTCTCTTCCTCTTCTAGGTCTGCCTCATGAGCTTCTAAGTTTCCGATGAGTTGTTCCATTTTGAGGCGAGTGAGGTCGTTTGCTTCTGCAATAGCTGTCACCTTTGGTTTGTACTTTGGAGGAAGAGATCGAAGTATTTTTGATACCTGATCTTCCTCAAGAACGGGTTTCCCTAAAGCATTCAAACCATTGACAATAGTAGAAAATTTTGAATACATTTCACTAATAGTTTCGTTTGGATCCATACGAAAATGTTCAAATTTCGTTTTAAGCAAACTAACTTTAGAGTTTTTAACTTGAACCGTACCCTCATATGTTATAGATAATCTATGCCAAATGTCATATGCGGTATCACAGTTTGATACTCTATTAAATTCACCTACTGAAATGGAACAATATAAAATGCTTACTGCCTTTGCATTCATTTGTGCCATTTTTACCGTATTAGCGTCCCATACTTCGAACTCGTCTTGTGGAAGTGTGTATGGTGTAGATACCATTCTCCAAAGATCCCAATTGATTCCTTGGAAGTAAAATTGCATTCTTCTCTTCCAGTATTGATAGTTTGTCCCGTCAAATGCTGGAGGTCGAGCAACGAACGTTCCTTCAATGTTGAGGTTGTTGAGCACTCCATCCCCCATCTTTTCTTCAAGACTTTGTTAGGGCTCCTTGAAGCCTGCTCTGATACCAATTGAAAACCTCTAGAGGGGGGGTGAATAGAGTTTTATGATAATTTAAAAACAATTTAAACTCAAACAACCAAAGTAAAAGATAAGAAGAGAGACACAGGTGTTTAGAGTGGTTCCACCTTAGCAAATACTAAGGAGTCAGTCCACTACCCGGTTGCTTACCCAACCGGGATTTTGAAAGTATTGAATTTTATTACCTTTTAAGGATGTTACATAAAATTACAACAC
This sequence comes from Alisma plantago-aquatica, assembly GCA_963693085.1. Lineage (NCBI taxonomy): Eukaryota > Viridiplantae > Streptophyta > Magnoliopsida > Alismatales > Alismataceae > Alisma > Alisma plantago-aquatica. The sequence goes on along the minus strand of OY856415.1, from coordinate 375,758,855 downwards.
TCTCTAAACACCCTTTGGACAGCCTTCACCTAGAAGTAATCTTGCCAACCTTGAAGCAGCCTTCCTTGGAGTAACTTCAAGCTCCCCCTTGAAGTAGCCTCCCTCCCGAAGTAGCTTCCCGTCAAGATAGCCTTCTGAAGTAGTCCAAAGTCCTCCTCTTCACACGAAGAGCTTCACCCTCTTCCTATATGCAGCCTCCTCCCTGGAGTAGCAACGAAGAGTACAAATATTACAAGGAACAAGAAAGAAAATAGGAAAGTACAACTTATCCTTTTAAGCTCAAGGCTTGAATTGCCTATATCAAGCGTATGGATTTTCCTAGCCAAGGTAATAGACTTGTGGATTCTAGGGTTAGGAAAATCTAGCCTATAGGACGAGCTTGAGCTAGATGGAATATGGCCAAGTGATCACAGTGCTCAATTGCTTGTAAAAGATTGCTCAAGAGTGCTTAGAAAGAATTCTCAAGTGTAGCAAGGTTAATTCTAGTGTCCTATAGCTTGTCCTATTTATAGGGATAGCCTAAGTATGCTTAAGGACCTTCTAGATAGTTTCTAGGGGGTTCCAAGTGCTCAATTAGCCGTTAGGAATAGATTGGTCGTTTTTACAACGGCTAATTGCTTTAACTCTGCAGATTCTGTCAGAGACCATCTCGGTCGACAGATGGTCGACCGAGACACCTACTCGGTCGAGCTTTTCTCGACCGACAGGCTCTCTGAGTGCAACGTTCACTTCCAACTGCCAACTAACTCATTTGCTAAGTCTAACGGCTACTTTAGGTCAATCTCGGTCGATAAGGTTGTCGACCGAGAGTGTCTCGGTCGAGGAGTGTGTCGACCGAGATTGACTCTGTTTCAATCTATCAATTAAGATACTAAGTGTGTGCATGAGTGTGCATAATGTGATCCTATTGGAAGGGATGACTTGTCTAACTATGGTGTGTAGCTAGGGAAGATCCAATGCTTGATTTACATGCAATCTAGGTACTTGTACATTATATAATTGTACAAGTTTTTACAATAGTGATTACATTGCATGAAAATAAAACTATAAGCTTATGATCTCCCTAGTTGCTTCGTCATCCACCATAATCCTGCACACTCAAGTAGCTCGTTAGATAAATAAGAATGAAATGTTTGTCATAATCAAAACAAAGGGATTTTATAGATGTCCATTTAGCCAACAATGTTGTCATTGTTGATATCGGGCCCTAAACAACCCGGAAATGATATCGATGTTTATCTTGAACCTTTGATTGATGACTTAAAGAAACTTTGGGCTGAAGGTGTGATGACCTATGATGCTTCAGCAAGAGAGACATTTCGTTTGCACGCTATGTTGTTTTGCACTATTAATGACTTTCCAGCATATGGGAATTTGTCTGGATATAGTGTCAAAGGAGCTAAAGCGTGTCCTATATGTGAAGAAAACACTGATTCAATAAGACTAAAACATGGCGGCAAGACTGTATATCTTGGTCATCGAAGGTTTCTTTCAAAATTCCATCCGTATCGTAGGAAGCGCAAAGCATTCAATGGATGGAATGATGAACGGAGTGCACCTAAACCTATACCAGGGGATGTTGTTTATGAAAGAGTAAAAGACATTGTCAATGAATTTGGTAAGAAATCACAATGTAGTATGGACACGCGGAGTGACAATTCTTCATTCAAGAAGAAGTCAATATTTTGGGATCTTCCTTATTGGAGTTCTTTGACAGTCAGGCATTGTATCGATGTAATGCACGTTGAGAAAAATGTATGTGATAGCATCATTCGTACTCTATTAAATATACCAAGTAAGACTAAAGATGGGATAAAATCCAGACTGGACCTACGTGAAATGGGAATAAGGTCAGAATTAACAGAATTACGTGAAATGGGTAATAAAAGAACATACTTCCCGCGTTAAAAAGAAGACACCAGGAGCACCTAGGCCTCCACCTCCACTTCCCGCGTTACCAACTTGGGTTCCAACTGACCTAACATACCCGTTAGGTCCTGCTTGTAGGGGAATGGCATGTTGGCTACGTGCACATAATATACATTGCCCTATAATAGTTTCTTTAGATGCAGATTATGCAGGTCGATCATACGATAGCTCTTTATTTATACAAGATATTATTGAGTTGTTTATGTATGATTGGCTGAATACATCAATGATAGAGACATGTATAAGGTGAGATCTTGTTTATACATCCATATAACTTGTGTAAGATCCGGTGATCTGGTTTCTTATATATTAATGCATACGTAATACATGTTTTGCAGCTACTTAGTCGAAGATCATTGCAAACAATTTGCATTTGATCATGTGGGATTTTTGATTCCATCATTGATTAGTATGGTAGCTAAAGACCCTGATAATGTTCAACAATACTGTATAGATACTTTTATAATTTTTGGTCAGCAAAAGAAGACGATAATAATAGCTCCATTCAATGTCAAGTAAGTTTACTTTATTTATAATTTGGACTTAAGAAAATTCCATTTTTATTGTGCATTTTGAGTTATTAATTGTTAACTTTTTACCTCTAGCGGTAAACATTGGGAGTTACTAGTTATTGTCCCCGGGACGTTCACTGTTTATTATCTAGATCCCGCGGGAAGTACATTAAACACTAAAATTGGACACGTAATGAGAATGCCATTATCTGGTGAGAAATATTTCATTTTTGTATCTGTTACCATCTGTTATTACATTACTATTTACTTATGTAATTTATTGTGTTATATTAACATGTAGGGGTTTAGATGCATTCAAAAAGGCTAGAGGAACGGTCCCAAGGAAAAAGAACCAGCCAATAAATTGGGAGAACGTACAAGTAAGTTCCCGACTCCAATGTATATATTATTGATGTGAATTGTGCTTAGTTGTATGATTTTATATGTTTCAATTTATAGTGCGCTACACAAGACAATGGCTGGGCATGCGCATACTATGTGATGTGATTTATGCAGATGATTATCAAATATGCCGCATTGGACATCGATACCATACATGAGGTATTATATATAGTCTCATTAGTTAGTATGAAATATATCAATCTTATCTTATTTTTATATTATTACTTATATATATACATCATTCTCTTTGCAGGTGTTTAAAACTGACAACACTACAGGTAAACGCTTAAAAAATATACATGCTCCATATACGATGGAAGCATTAAATGAAGCAAGAGAAGAATGGGCAAAAGCCATACAAGCAGTGGCAACTGTAAGATATAATTGGGATGTTGATAGCGATAATGAATGATACTTTGTAAATGAATATTTCTGAATGTTAATACATGTATTTGAATGTTTCTATATGTGTGAATGTGAGAATTGAATTGATGTCTGAATGTATGTACTTGTGTGAAATTTTCTTTGTGACTTTTGCAGGTTTGCGGCCTGTTTGTAGGCTGATATCAATGGATGTCGTAAACCTGCAGTTCAGAAAACTGAACTGCAGGTTCTCATCCTGCTGACCAGCCACAGCAGGCCTGCAAACTGATATGAAATAATATATATATAAATAGGCGTCGGTTATTTATAGATAACCGTCAGCAAAGACATACAGCGTCGGTTATTTATAGATAACCGACGCCTGATGTGGCCAAAGCAGTCCTGGAAATGGCGTCGGATATTTGTATCGAACCGACGCCTATTTAAACAACCAGGTGTCGGTCATTTGGTATATAACCGACGCCAAAAGGGTTCGCGCCACAGAAAACGGCGTCATCTAGGACACTTTATGTGTCGGTTATCAACTAAAAGACCGACGCTACATGGAATATAGGCGTCGGTCTTTTAGTAAATCACCGACGCAAAAAGTGCCCTAGATGACGCCGTTTTCTGTGGCGCGAACCATTTTGGCGTCGGTTTTCTACTAAAAGACCGACTCCTATAGGTTAAATAGGCGTCGGTTAAAAAACCGACGCCGAAGTGTTCGACCTTTAGCGGCGCCCACATAGGCGTCGGTCGGAAACCGACGCCAAATGGGGTTTCTATAGTAGTGAAATAGCGAAGTTGCCAGAATACCCTGGATAGCTATTGTAGCAGAGACATGAGATGTCCTGCATGTTGATCCTCATACTGACTTAGGAGTGATGAGGTCATAGGAATCCGGCTTTCCTAATGACCTAGGTATGGTACCGATTGTGATCTAAGGATGGTCGGTTGGAGTATGAGAGGTGTAACTCATCTCCTCAGGGCATAATAATATTTGTAAAATGTAATCAGCCGTATAGCATATTTGCTTAGGTTGAACTACGAGAAATAATGATTGGTGTTACATTGTTCATAATTCTCTAGTTAACTAGTATACATGTTCTTCATATTCCTTATTGATACATATTTTGTTATTCAATTATATGATAATCAAATTAATTACTTATAATGATGCTTCTTCACTTAGCTTATACAGTGTTACCTGTTGTTGAATCTTTATAATTCTTCTACTTTATGTTATTCCATTATTGTAATAATAAAGCTTCTGGCAGAGGGTTATATCTCCCGCTGAGACAATTATTCAATTGTCTCACCCCCGTGGGATTCGACTTTTTAGGTAGACACCGAGGACGAAGGAACCCATCAGTGGGTGAGCAGCAGCAGCAGCAGTCTCAGGGACAGCAGTGATCCTCAGGTGGAGACATTGTTCTGTCAAGTTGTGTAGATAGTATGTCTTGTGTCGTCTTTGTACTCTCAGGTCCTAGGAGTCTGTGTATCTGATATTTTGGCATGATGCCTCGAGATTTTGTATCTCACCTTGTACAGTTATCAAGGTGATTGATGTTGTAATACTCGAGATGTGTTTGTTACAGAGATGTAACTATGGATCAGTTTGTAAATGACTTATCATGTTTGTTTATGAAAGAGTTTTTATTGTTCAAGGATCTCTTCGTAAAAAGTTTTAATTTTTAGTGATTTTTTATATTTCTGCTGCTAATCGCTTCCGCATTTGTTGATCTTGTTTTCGTGATTCGATCATCTCAGGATTGGGATTAATAGTAACATTCAATAGTTATGATTTGGATAAACCTTTTCAAAAACTACTTTCTCAATGTATTTCAACTCTTTAAACACATTGGGACATTCCCAAATCATATCATATATGATGTCTTATATACCATTTAGACGGTACATTATTTAGTGATAGGTTTATATTTATGAGGATATAAGAAGAATAGATTAATTGATAATTATATCATGACTCATCATGGTATAATCCCTTCATTCTGACACACCATCATGTTCAGATGGATTTGACTTGTGATACATTATCACAGTTATTTCTTGAAGGCTCTCAAGGTATTAACGTAAAGTATTTCAACATTTGATGTCATCAAAGTTTCTTAATACTTTTATCAAAGTTATAGTTCATTTATAATCTCCTTGAACACTTCAAGAGATTTATGTTTCTATTTTATTAAGTACATATAATCATATTACCAGTAAATGAAATGAGGTATAAGTAATTATCTATAGAATTCATTCCATAAAATCTCCATGCATCATATGTATGAGGTCTGGCAGAAAACTTATCCTCCCACTACATCTAGTGAAGGATGTTATGTCATGTTGTGTGTAAGTAAGACTTGCATATTTCCTTAGGTTCATTAACCAAGTGAATTTATATTAACATCAATATGTATTCTAGATATGTATTTCTTATATATACGTCCAAAGTGACTATTTCTAATGATAGTTTAGGATTATTTTTTATAATCCTTTAGGTATAAACATTAAAAACATGCATCTTAAGATTATTTAATTCAAAGGCCATCAGATGTTTGGGCATGCCATACAAGATAATATCTTTTGAAATAGAAACATCACTAACTCACTTTATTGATTTCTCATCCTTGTCATACAGGATGCATAAAGTGAATGTTTCTATTTATTCACCTAGTGAAATAGCAGTTCAACTAACTCAATTACATGCCCATTGGGCTAAGATAAACTTAAATATAGACTAAATCTTCAACAATTCTTGCTCTGCCTTTTCCATCTTTGTCCTTCCATGAGGGCTTTTACTTCTTATCAGATCTTACACATCAAGTATGTTATGTCTCTGTTTGGTATTACATACAAAGATGAAGAAGTAATCAAATTTATCTTATAAAGTTTATACCTAAAGTTGAGGCCTCAGTGCCTTCCTTCTTCTTTACTTCCTCTAATCAGAGTGAAAAATTTCTTTTCCAATGTCCAGGCGGGTAAAAATGGTGACAATCGCCTCATTTGTTTACTCCTCTCTTTGCTTTGAGATCTAAAAACTTGGGATTCTAGATAGCTTTAGAAATCTTCTTAGCTTTGCCTTTGTCTTTAGACTTCCCATTTTTCTTGTTGATCATCATTAAAGACTTGGGATTGTCTTTCTTAATTTGTGTCTCAACTTCTCTCAACATGCCCAACAAATTTGTCAACGACTTGTCAAATTCGTTCATGTTGTAGTTCATGAAAAACTAACTATATGACTCCTGTAGGGACTGCAAAATCACATCAATGGCCAACTCATGACCCAAGGAGAATCCCAATCTAGCTAGGTTATCCACATACCCAATGAGCTTGAGTACATGAGGACCTATTGGGCCTCCTCTTGCCATTTTTCACTTGAACAGTGCCTTGGAGACATCGTATCTCTCTTTCTTGCCTAATCTTAGAACATGTTCTTGAGATGTGTGACCATCTCAATCACATCCACGTTCTCATGCTTCCTCTGCAACTCACATGGAGCATAACATAAGACATTTGACATCCACTTCATCTTTAGTATGCTTCTTGTAAGTATCCCTATCAGCCTTTGGTGCAGTTGGAAGAAGTTCATATGGTTCTAGCATCTCCTGGACATAGAGCTTGCACTCTTGTATGAGAATGATTCTCAACGTCCTGAACTAGTCATGGACATTGTTCCCATTTAGCTTGTCCTTATCAAGGACTGATCGCAAAGAAAAATAATTATTATTTGTTTCCATTTAATTCTACAAAAGAATTTTGCAATTTGTTAAAAACTCAATTTTGATTTATTTTGATTTTATTAAAATTGATGATATTGATTAGGCCTTCAATTAACTATCACTCTTATTATTTTTATCAAATTGACAACCCTCAAGTATCAATATGGAAAATTGCAATGAACAAGTGTGATTGTAAATATGTAATCATCCGTGTAGCGTATCTGCTTAAGGATTAAATATGGAAACATTGGTTGATGTTACATTATTTCTATGCATCTTAGTTGATAGATGTTATACATGTTCTTCATATTCCTTATAAAGAAAATAGATGATCTATAGCTCTATCATGGATAGTTGAACTACTTTAACATTTCTATTGCTTTGCACTGCAATTAAATAATGATTAAACATGCTTATTTACATAAAAGATCCTCTACTTAGTGTTATATTGTTTACCTATAATAATAATATTGTTGGCAGATAGTTATATCTCTCGCTGGGACTTGTGTCTCACCCCGTGGGATCCAAAATTTTTAGGTGGACGTGTACGAGGAGGTAGAGACCATGCTGTAGAGGAAGGACAACAACAGTAGGAATATCAGTAATAGTTCAGGTTGAGTGTAATGTCTGTTGTGTCTAGTAGATAGAAGTCTTATGTGTCGTCTCTGTACTCTCAGGTCATTAGAGTCCGTACGTAATGATTTTATGAATGATCTAAGGTTTTGGCTTGTATGCCTCAAGGTTTTATGTTGCTTATGTATAGGTTTTGTCAAAGCAACGGTTATATGTTATCCTTGAGATGAGATGGTACAATGGATGTACAATGTGAACCATGATGTATATAAAGTTTTAGTTCTTTCCTTAAGAGTTTTCGGGAAATGGATCTCTTTGCAAAATGGTTTTAAGTTTTTATTGATTTTCATTAATCTGTTTCTAATGGTTATTCTGAAATTATAACTAGTGATGACTTGGTTTGATGTCAGGTCATCACAAAGTTTTGGTATCAGAGCCTAACGTTCGTTGAGTCTATAGAGACATAGGATTAAGGTTGTTGAGTCTGTTCTAGTGTCCTCCAGTTTATCTTATAGTGACTTCTGCTCATATAGGAGAAGAAGTAAAGCTGAAAGATGGCCGAAGCACACGAAGAACATGTTGTTGAGAGCAGTCTTACTGTACCAGGAGGAGGTGTAAGGGATCAGGCAAGCGAGGAATCAATGCCTGAGAATCCCCGGCTTGATCAAACCATGCTAGAAAACCTATCCTTTCATGCTCTTTTTAGGTAGTTCATGACCACAATGACACATATGGAAGACTGGATGCCAACACCAGCTCCTAGGGCACCAGTTCCCAATGAAGGACATGGATCTGGTAAAACCTTTGAGCAGTTACACTGGGTAGGAGCCACCAAATATGCCAGTACAGCTGACCCAAAAGATGCAGATTCATGGCTTACTGAGCTGGAGAAAGCCTTTAGAATACTTAGCATTCTAGAGACTGATAAAGTTAGGAATGTTGTGTACCTTTTAAAAGGAAGCATTGGCTATTGGTAGGCATTGAAGAAGAGAAAAGACCTAGTGTTGAGGTGGATGGTAGGAATTCTGACGTGAGTTTGTCAGTAGATACTTTCTCAAGACTTATCTGGATGAGAAAATCTTGTAGTTTGATATTAGACCAGGGCCAATGAAGATTAGTGAGTATGAAGCTTCTGCGGTTTTGTCCACACATGGATACTATAGATGAGGAGAGGATTCAGCATTTTGAGAAGGGTCTAAATGCTAAGTTAACAAGACTTGTATCTTCTCTAGAGAATAGAGAGAGGTTTGCCACCTTTGTGGAGTTAGTTAGGCAGATAGAGAGGTATGTGATTGAGAAACATGAGGTGAATAGTAGGAAAGTACCTGCGCAGTTCCAGGGATAGAGGTCTGGAAGTTTTAAGAAACCAAGGTTTCCTGCATCAGTAGCACCACAAAGATTCAATGTACAGACACAATGGACATCAAGCAAGGGTAGAGGTCGTGGTTTTCTGCCAAGTGGAGCCCATAGCATATCATCGATGTCAGTAACAGGACCATCGAGACCACAACAAGATTGAAACGATCATCATCAAATTGACAAAAAATCATTACAATTAAGCATAATTACCATAAACAGGAGATTAACAAAGATCACTAAAATTTAAAACCATTTTACAAGGAGATCCTTTTCCAGAAACTCTTACTGAAAGATCCAAAAACTCATACATATCATTATTTACATTGTACAACATTGTTTTATCTCATCTCGAGGATAACATATAACAGTTGTTGTATCAAAACATATACTGGAGCAACATAAAACCTCGAGGCATACAAGCTAAAATCTCATATTATTCACAAGATCATCACGAACCAACTCCAAGGATCTGAGAGTACAGAGACGACACATAGGACTTATATAATCAAGAGACGCAAACAGCACACTCAACCTGAGCTATTACTGCTGCCTCAACTATTGTTTCTCCTCTACATCAAGGTCTCCACCGCCTCGTGCATGTCCACCTAAAAAAAAATTTGGATCCCATGGGGTGAGACAATTGTCCCTGCGAGAGATATAACTCTTTGTCGACCATATTATTATTGCAGATAAACATTATAAAATTGAGCAGGGGTTCTTAAATATTAACAGGCATGATTAATCATTGTATGCACAGAATAAGATAATCTCCTTTCTTAAGGAGAACATTGCATCTACCCATGGTAGAGCTATAAATCATCTATCTAATTTGCAAGGAATGTAAAGAAACATAAATAACATCTATCAACTAAGATGTATAACTGTATTGCGCATCAAATAATGTTTTCTGTATTCGATCCTTAAGCAAATATGCTACATGACTGAACATATTTTACAATCACACTTACGCCCTGAGGAGATGAAGTATACCCCGTATATCTCCAATCTACCAAAAACTTGTCACAAGTCATTACCATACAAGGTCAATGGTAGAGTCAGTTGCCATGACCTCAACTGTCTCGGTCAGTACAAGACCACATAGGATTCAGCAGGACATCTCATGTCAGCTGCAAATAGAGCTTTCCAGGGTACTAGGCATCTTCTCTCGGAGCTACAACACCAACTGTGCTCTCTTAGGGGAACATCTACATCAACCGTCCCCAGTTATGAAATCACTAAGTCATGGCCTATAGCCATACTCTGAGCCACGGGCCAGTTCATCGTGCTCAATTGAGACATTTATTTTGAGTTCGTAAGTATGAGAACCTGTTACACTAAACAAGATTACTCAAAACATAAAACACAATCAATCACTGATTAATCACATCCCAAAAATATGGATAAATTAAAACAAATTTCAACGTCAACACCCGCTCAGAAACATTTGCATACGAGCCCAAAAACTTTCTTATATCCATACTATACCAATAATTTGATACAAATTGATCTATCTCCTTAGACACAATATATATACATAGGAGAACAATATTCATATATGTCACACAAACAAGCATTAACATGCTAACAAAATTTTGATTCGTTTGAAACACCATATATAAACGTTTCCTGCCCAGACCTGAGAGTACAGGAATGACTCTAGGACACACTAGAGATACTTGTCAATTTTTTGAAAGATTCATTACTATAGATCCTCTTTGCTACCACATGTTTACTTTTGTCACTTTTGTTTACCTAAAAAAATGTGGTGAACCACAAGGGTGAGACCCAGTCCCAGCAAGAGATATAACCTCCGACAATGTTTATTGATTACAACATTTTTAGGAAATTAAAAAGTTAAGCAATTTAATCATATATGATAAATAAGCTCAATAACACTGATGATTAACAAAATACATAAAGGAGCAGATAATAACTATCATCATTAGCCAGACTATCATTCTTTATCTTATTGACAATATAACCAATTCAGTAGCATATGCATATCTAGCGTCACGAGCAAGTCTAGTAACATAGAATATCTATCATGATGAATAAGTCCAACCACATAAGCATAGATAACAACATTAGCATGTCTTATAGTTTGAACATATGAACATCATAAAAAGAGCTCATAACATACGCAGAACTATCTGGATAAGTATGATCAATAGTATATGCATCTCTAGTTACAAAAGCATGGCTAGCATGCTAAACATAACTAACAACATGAGAGAGCTAGCATCATGATTATAATTAGCAGTAGCAGTATAGTTATCAACATAATCATGGCTACTGTATGTACGCATCTACAATCTTAAGCATATCCACAACATAAGTATATCTACTATCACTTAATTGCACTAAGCATCATCTTTATGTAAAGAGAACAAACAAGGGTTATCATCCAATGTGAAGCGTCGTGTATGACCCTAAACAGATATGCTATACGGATGTATTACATCTTTTATTATGCCCTCGGGAATTTGAATCGTACCATTCAAAGTCCAACCGACCCCTGAGAAGGGCTATTCGGTTCCGTACAAAATCTAGGAGTGTCGGTATCCTAAGATCTCTTCCCCTCAGTCAGTACGAGTAAAAAGGCAGTGACATATCAGTAAAATCTGCCACCACAGTGACATATAGTCAATCTGATAACCACTAGTCCAACCTTGGTATAGGTCACGGCACAAGAAACTGGGGTATTCAAACCCAATCACTAAGGTACAACCGCAGTTATCCTCGAATCAAATCATGTTATAATCACCGAGTCACGACCACAGCTGTTCTCAATCACATTAGATGTATGAGGCATGACCATAGCCAACCTCCACAATCTGCATTGTGGATGAAAAGAATATATCCTCAACCTGCCACCCCCACATACTCAACAATATGCACTCCGAGTTTCCCTTAGGAATACTCGTTTCACCATCCAGCAAGTTCTGACACTGAAGATGGTCCTACAACACAGGACACTACATGATTAGAGTTGCACTTGTTAGTTATGCCAATTGGGTGAATTAAGGTTGCATCAAACAAGTGGACATACAAACCCTAATTCACTTCTAGCAAGCATATAAATATCAAAACTTGAAAAGATATAAAATGTGTAAACCATAATTTCTCATCTCATCATCACATGGTACTATTCACTTGCCATTCATGAGACCACACTAGTCATCACACTATCGCAAGATATAAATCTTTTCACAATATCATAGGGTATCAACCCTTATCAACACAAGAGGATTACACCTCATTTAAGGCTCAACCATGCCCAAAGGTCATTAAGACCATCATACTATCACAGGATAGGGTATCAACCCTTATCAACACAAGAGGATTACACCTCATTCAGGGCTCAACCATGCCCAAAGGTCACTAAGACCATAATATTATTCCCCATAAGATCATCATTATCTTTGGATGCCTTATAACAAGGCTCAACAACATCACTTACATATATACATCGGATCAACACAATATTGCATTAATGAGCTAGGAGAAATTCATAAAAAATCATAGCAGGGTTATATTAACATTAAGAACACTTCTTTATTACATCAACATGTAAGGAATCTAGATATGATTAACACTCATCATATTCATAATGTACATGTTTAGCATAAGAAAGTATCAACCATGTGTCTATGATAACCACCGATTAAAATATTGAAGTTATGATCATATTAAGGAGGTTAATCCACCATCATTCCATCATATAAGAATGTTAAACATGAATACTCATCTTTACCTATTTGCATTAGAGTTAGGTTCAACATAATATATTATATCAATATTACTAATCAGCACTTATACCCAAACCCTAATTCATGGCATCCCCATTGGATCATGGATGCATAAGGTGAAGCATCATTTTCACATTCCATACTTTTCTCAAGTATGAACCCACACATAAATCAAGGTGTTACCGTCAGGTTATAGCATACTAAGGATTTAACAACAATAAGAGAGTACTCCATGATTGTATTAATCATTCAAGGACTATTCTTACCCAATTACCATCATTTATTTATATTAAAGCAAGGTATAACAAGCTATACCTCATTAGGGTTACATATCAACACAATATGATTATCAACCCTTCTATTCATATGAGTGAATAGGTAAGACTACCTTATTAAGGGTAACCCCCCATTTGTCCCATCATCATTCAACCCATATCACCATACCACAATGTCACCCAGAACCATTGGATGTTAAAAAGGTAAGACCATTGATTGTTTACATAAGTAAGAACCTAGCATAAACCACATATGAAGTCCTTGATTTATACTATATCAAGAGTCACCAGCTAACCCTGGACATCCCTTGATTAACAACACAAAAAGTTTCATTGAGAGTAGGGTAAAACCCACAATCAACTATTTATTTAAAACAAGCCATCCATTGTCAACAATTAAGCTCCTTAAGTTGATCATATAAAGGAAACCATCTAAATCACATTATTAGGACCAACATATTACATTAGCCATCATTCCACTTTATTGGAGGAATAAACATTAGATCTTGACCATTGGGTCAAGTTCATATGTTAAAACCATCAATTACAGTATAGGTCCGACCATTGAATCAAATGACCCAAGAAACCATTGGTCTAAGGATTAATTGATGTTACAACTAAAATTCATAACTCACCATAGATTGTAAAGACCTGATCTACCATCATTAGTGATTATTAACTCACCATAGGTTGTTAGATCAACACTATATTCATTAATCAACATCAAATATTAAGCTGATGTCATCATTGATTGATAACATCAATAGGGTACTTAATGGTTGATCATTATACTTCTAATTGATCAAAAACCTAACCTAAGCGGGTGATAATAGGTTTTCACCATCATTTGACACCCTTGATCATGACCATAAGTTGTTATGAAGACAACACCATAGAGTTATTGCAATGGTAACATCATCGGGTCATGTATTTATATAAGAAATCAGCTTTAAACCCTAAAATTGGCCATCGGTTGATAGGTGCTTAGAATCATAGTTTGTCAAAACAACCTGATATAAGTCATATTGTACCTTAGGAATAACATACACATGATCACAGGTTCATCTAGAACTATCATCAGAATAGGGAACATTATAAAAATCAATATCCAAGTCAAGCATAGCTTTTTAGTGCATGAATCATCATTTTCATGCAAGAACATGATCTAGAAAGCTTATGGTAAGCAATAAACGTGGAGCAAGTTATAAAACGTGCCTCTAATGACAAGATGAAATATCATACAGAATAAATATAGAGAAGGTAGGGTAGAAAATCCAAGAGTAAGCTATGAATTCGTCCATCTAACACCTTTCTGCATCAAATGAGCAAACCCTAAGCATAAGGAGCAAAAAAGGTAGGGTTTTAGAGCTTTTGATCAATTTCTACCATAGAACAGCAAGGTTCTGACCTGCAGAAAGCTAGGAGGAAGGATAACAAAGAAATATACAGAGGAAAGAAGGGAATTCTTACACTTTTAGGTCAAGATCAGTAGAAGGAAGCTTTTTCAACCCTAAAATGAAGTCGATTTCAACCTTAGAGCCTTTCTCCAAGAAGATCCCCACTTTCATCTTCCTTGGGTAGCAAAATTCATAGCTTAACAAAGGGATAACGAGGTTGGGAGAAGTAGGAAGGTGGTGGAGAGAAAATAGCTCGTTTTGGTGCTTGGGGATAAATATATGGCACTTTAAGATAAAGAAAAAGAAAATTTTGAAGTTCTAGTATCTATCCAAGTGTCCATGGCCTTAATTTATTAAGAATATACAAGCACACACACAAGAAGCTCCCCCATCATGTGTATAGACCTGATTATCATTCCTTTTTCGAATTTCCCAGCCAATCAAATAATTCATTAGTTGATAGCTACTAAAGGTAGCTCATCCGTGAAGGGGAAAAACCCTAAAATACCCTTGGAGCAAACACCTTCAAACCAAGATTTAAATAGGCACCCCATGCCTCAACAAGCTCAATAATGATGATATAATATCCGAGGAACATAATGCAAGTGATAAATTGTAAAGAAAAACTCTCAATTGGGTAAATTGTAGAAAACTCCAAAATGTGCATAAAATTGCATAACTTGCTCCAACAGTGTCCAAATTAGATCAAATTTGAAACTTAAGCTTGTATTATGATTTCAAAGCATATCACAAGGTTATATTAGGTTTATAAGCATTAAATTATGATAATTAAGCTTGTTCAACTCATTAAGCAAGTTTAGGGGCCTTATAACTATAAACCCCTAATAGAGATTTTGCCCCCGAAATCCAAGGTAAACAAAGATGGGTACTTCCTTTGCACCTCATCCTATTACCTTCATATGGTTACTTGCATATCATGGTAATGTCCCATTATTCATACATATCTCCTCTTGGGTCAGCACAAACCCCCCACATAAGAAGACATTTGTAAATATGGAACATAGAAACTTATTTTGCCACATGTACAAAGCTAATAGTAATGTTCAACTTTAAATTCTAGCTATCATCCTAAAATTATATTTATTGTATCAAAACATTACTCAAAAGTCATACTTTCTAGATTTTTACCAATCATGGCATGTGTCCCATACCATTCCTTGAAGCATAAAAAAATGCATCCATCCTTTTTTTATACACTAACACTAGAACTCTTGTCAGTTCTTTTTCAGCATCAAAGGAAATGCTAACGGTGGAAGTTGTCATTCCATACAAGGAAACATCATTCCTAGTCAACCTTGTTAGGGGTGAAACAACAACACTATCTTCACCTTACTAGGATTTATACAACCTACTTAGAAGACATATCATGATCCCATAAGAAATTTAATCAAACCCGTCTAACTCTTTTTCAACTTGTCTCATAGCTATTGCTGATTCAGAAACCCTAAGATTTTTGAAGAAATATTGATCATATTTTTTACCATATATGAAATACTTTGACATGTCATCATTTGAAGCTTGATATAACTTGTATGACATGACTGAAATGCTTTGTTCCTCCTATTCATAAATTCTATCCATATATTAGTTAGTCTAAAGGACATAATTCTAAACTCGTCATGGTCATGTGAATTATGTCATCCAATATAAATCTTATGTATTGATATTTGATCATGGGTTTATCTTAAATGAACACAGTATCACATATCTATTGACCAACAACCATCTATCCTCGATAGTGGTCTTGCCCACCTATCATTAAACCATAAACAACATCATAGAATCGCTTTTGTTTTTCCTTCCAAACAACATTTATAGGATCATCATCAACTCTCTCTCTCTCTTTCTATAGGAGAAGAATACTTGTAATGTTAATTTAATAAGCATCTCCAACCTTCACATATTTCTCATATTATTGATACATCTTGGATACTAGAATTCATTACCTTGGTATCCACCTCATGCGCTATAAGGAACTCACAACCTTATCTCATCTACTTTTACCAACATAAAAAATATCAAAAAAATATAAGAGGAGTCTTCCAAATTATTGGAAGGCTCAAAAGAAAACTCATCACAGACGTTATGACATTGGAACCATAGTACAAGCAACCTTATTCTATAATAAGCTATCCACCCTCATGTTTGCAGAGAATCCACATGTACCAAGTGGCAATGATCCACTTGAAAGCTATGCCCTAGAAAGGAAAGACACAAATGGAAACACACTTCCCACATCATAGAAGCATTGTTTAGGGTCACTAATAAACAGGTAACCAATTCTATTTTCATTATGCATATTACAACTTCTTATGTATCATTTTACCTTTTTCATTTTGGGTTCCTTGATATTAGCATAGATATCATCATGATTAACATATCTCATTACTCCTTCTTTGATGACTATTTATCACACTTGGGTATGTTGTCTTATTTTATTATGTTTTCAACCACTTATCAACAGGTAAATCATCATATTCCACATTTTCTTCATTAAACACAGATCATCTACATTAATTTCTTTCAAACTCCATGCTTATTTTACATTAACACTTTCTTACACACATAGGTTGGTCTGAGATTAACTCATGTTCCACCTTATTTCTTTGTCATTGTTCCCATTCATATTCTCATTTTGTACTTGTTATGAGAGTTCTCTCTATCTTATGTAGATTTCATACATTGATTCACTTTATAAGCATAGACTTATCTGTCTTTTACTTTATTATCTTCTTGAATCACATCTTCAAGAACTCCTCTTTTCCTGGTTTGTATTCAGATTTAGATTACATGGTGTTGTATCTCTCTCTTATATTTACCAAACATTCAAGTTTTGATAGATAATGATGCAATTCTCATCTTCTTTAAGGTAGGATTGAGATATTCACACCATGATTTTTATTCATTATGCTCTTTAGATTGTCTCAAAATGACTACTTGATCAGAGTAATCAGAAAGATAACATCTAAGAGTAATATACTTACCTTTGTTCAATAATTGAATACCTGGCCAGGGCATCCAAGTACTGAGATTAGGCAGTATGCACCATGTTTTTGTATCACGTTCCTGACATAGACATCATCCTAGTCTTAAGTCATAGTGTCCATGTAGACTCAGTGAACCTAAATCTTTGATACCAAACTGTGAGAACCTATTACACTAAACAAGATTACTCAAAACATAAAACACAATCAATCATTGATTAATCACATACCCAAATATATCGGTAAATTAAAATCAATTTCAACGTCAGCACCAGCTCAGAAACATTTGCGTAAGAGCCCAACATCTTTCTTATATCCATACTATACCTAGAATTTGATACAAATTTATCTATCTCCTTAGCCACAATATATATACACACATGAGAACAATATTCATATATGTCACACAAACAAGCATTAACCTGCTACCAAAATTCTAATTCGTTTGAAACACCATATACAACTTTTCCTACCCGGATCTGAGAGTATAGGGATGACTCTAGGACACACTAGAGATACTTGCCAAATTTTTGAAAGATTCATTACTATAGATCCTCTTTGCTACCACATATTTATTTTTGTCACTTCTGTTTACCTAAAAAAATGTGGAGAACCACAAGGGTGAGACCCAGTCCCAGCAAGAGATATAACCTCCAACAACATTTATTGATTACAACATTTTAAAGTAATTAAATAGTTAAGTAGTTTAATCAGATATAACAAATAAGCTCAACTGCACTGATGATTAACAAAATACATAAACGAGCAGATAATAACTATCATCATTAGCCAGACTATCATCCTTTATCTTGTTGACAATATAAGCAATTTAGTAGCATATGCATATCTAGCATCATGAGAAAGTCTAGTAACAAAGAATCTCTATCATGATGAATAAGTCCAACCACATAAGCATAGATAACAACTTTAGCATGTCTAATAGGTTGAACTTATCAACATCATAAAAAGAGCTAACAGCATAAGCACAACTATCTGGATTAGCATGATTAGCTAGTATATGCATATCTAGTTACAAAGGCATGGCTAGCATGCTAAACATAACTAACAACATGACATAGCTAGCATCATGACTATAATCAGTAGCACCAGTATAGTTATCAACATAATCATGGCTATTATATGTACGCATCTAAAATCTTAAGCATATCCACAACATAAGTATATCTACTATCTCTTAATTGCACTAAGCATCATCTTTATGTAAAGAGAACAAACAAGGGTTATCATCCAATGTGAAGCGTCATGTATAACCCTAAACAGATATGCTATATTGTTGTATTACATCTTTTATTATTCCCTTTGGAATTTGAATCATACCATTCAAAGTCCAACCGACCCCTGTGAAAGGCTATTCAGTTCCGTACAAGATCTAGGAATGTCGGTATCCTAAGATATCTTCCCCTCAGTCAGTACGAGTAAAAAGGCAGTGACATATTATTCAAATCTGCCACCACAGTGACATATAGTCAAGCTGATAACCACTAGTCTGACCTTGGTACATGTCACGGCACTAAAAACCAAGGTATTCAAGCCCAATCACTAAGGTACAACCACAGTTGTCCTCTAATCACATCATATTATAAACACCGAGACACGACCGCAGCCGTTCTCAATCACATCAGATTATGAGGCATGACCATTGCCAACCTCCACAATTTCCATTGTGGATGAAAAGGATATATCCTCAACCTGTCACCCCCACATACTCAATAGTATGTGCTCTGAGTTTCTATTAGGAATACTCGTTTCACCATCCAGCAAGTTCTGACACTGAAGATGGTTCTACGGCACAGGGCACTACATGATTAGAGTTGCACTTGATTAGTTATGCCAATTGGGTGAATTCAGGCTGCATCAAACAAGTGGACATACAAACCCTAATTCACTTCTAGCAAGCATATAAATATCAAAACTTGCAAAGATATAAAATGTGTAAAACATAATTTCTCATCTCATCATCATTCACTTGCCATTCATGAGACTACACTAGTCATCATACTATCGCAAGATATAAATCCTTTCACAATATCATAGTGTATCAACCCTTATCAACACAAGAGTATTACACCTCATTCAGGGCTCAACCATACCCAAAGGTCATTAAGACCATCATACTATCACATGATATAAATCCTTTTCATAATATCATAGGGTATCAAACCTTATCAACACAAGAGGATTACACCTCATTCAGGGCTCAGCCATGCCCAAAGGTCATTAAGACCATCATATTATTCCCTGTAAGATCATCATTATCTTTGGATGCCTTATAACAAGGCTCAACAACATCACTTACATATAATACATCAGATCAACACAATATTGCATTAATTAGCTAGAAGAATTTCATAAACAACCATAGCAGGGTTATATTAACATTAAGAACATTTCTTTATTACATCAACATGCAAGGAATCTAGATATGATTAACCCTCATCATATTCATAATGTACATGTTAAGCATAAGAAAGTATCAACCATGTGGCTATGATAACCACCTATTAAAATGTTAAAGTTATGATCATATTAAGGTGGTTAATCCGCCATCATTCCATCATATAAGAATGTTAAACATGAATACTCATATTTACCTATTTGCATTAGAGTTAGGTTCAACATAATAAATTATATCAATGTTACTAATCAACACTTATACACAAACCCTAACTCAAGGCATACCCATTGGATCATGGATGAATAAGGTGAAGCATCACTATCACATTCCATACTTTTCTCAAGTATGAACCCCACACATAAATCAAGGTGTAACCATCAGGTTATAGCATACTAAGGATTTAACAACAATAAGAGAGTACTCTGTGATTGTATTAATCATTCAAGGACTATTCTTACCCAATTATCATCATTTAGTTATATTAAAGCTAGGTATAACAAGCTATACCTCATTAGGGTTACATATCAACACAATATGAATATCATACCTTCTATTCATATGAGTTAATAGGTAAGAATACCTTATTAAGGGTAACCCTCCATTTGTTCCATCATCATTCAACCCATATCACCATACCACAATGTCACCCAGAACCATTGGATGTTAAAAAGGTAAGACCATTGATTGTTTACATAAGTAAACACCTTGGATAAACCACCTATGAAGTCCTTGATTTGTGATCTAGAAAGAGTCACCATCTAACCCTAGACATCCCTTGATTAACAACACAAAAAGTTCCATTGAGAGTAGGGCAAAATCCACAATCAACTATTTATTTAAAACAAACCATCCATTGTCAACAATTAAGCTCCTTAAGTTGATCATATAAAGGAAACCATCTAAATCACATTATTCGGACCAACATGTTAAATTAGCCAACATTATACTTTATTGGAGGAATAAACATTAGTTCTTGACCATTGGGTCAAGTTCATATGTTAAAACCATCAATTACAGTATAGGTCCGACCATTGAATCAAATGGCCCAAGAAACCATTGGTCTAAGGCTTGATTCATGTTACAAATACAATGCTTAACTCACCATAGATTGTAGAGACCTGATCTACCATCATTAGTGATTATCAAATCACCATAGGTTGTTAGATCAACACTATATTCATTAATCAACATCGAATATTAAGCTGATGCCATCATTGATTGATAACATCAATAGGGTACTTAGTGGTTGATCATTATTCTTCTAATTGATATAAAACCTAACCTAAGGGGGTGACTATAGATTTTCATCATCATTTGACACCATTCATCATGATCATAAGTTGTTATGAAGACAACACCATAGAGTTGTTGCAATGGTAACATCATCGGGTCATGTATTTATATAAGAAATCAACTTTAAACCCTAAAATTGACCATCGGTTGATAGGTGCTTAGAACCATAAGTTGTCAAATCAACCTGATACAAGTCATATTGTACCCTATTAATAACATACACATGATCACAGGTTCATCTAGAACTGAAATCAGAACAGGTAACTTTATAAAAATCGAAATCCAAGTCAAGCGTAGCTTTTTAGTGCATGAATCATCATTTTCAAGCAAGAACATGATGTAGAAAGCTTATGGTAAGCAATAAACGTGGAGCAAATTATAAAACTTTTCTCTAATGAGAATATGAAACCACATACAGAAGAAATCTCGAGAATTTAGGGTAGAAAATTCAAGCGTAAGCTATGAATTCGTCCATCTAACACCTTTCTTCATCAAATGAGCAAACCCTAAGAATATGGAGCAAAAAAGGTAGGGTTTTAGAGCTTTAGAGAAATTTCTATCATGGAACAGCAAGGTTCCAACCTATAGAAAGCTAGGAGTAAGGATAAAAAAGAAATAGACGGAGGAAAGAAGGGAATTCTTACACTTTTAGGTCAAGATCACTAGAAGGAAGCTTTTTCGACCCTAAAATGAAGTCAATTTAAACCATAGAGCCTTTCTCCAAGAAGATCCCCACATTCTTCTTCCTTGGGTAGAAAAATTCACATCTGAACAGAGGAAGAATGTGGTTTGGAGAAGGAGGGAGGTGGTGGAGAGAAAATGGCTCACTTTGGTGCTTGGGGATAAGTATAAGGCACTTTAAGATAAAGAAAAAGAAAAAGTTGAAGTTCTAGTATCTATCCAAGTGTCCATGGCCTTAATTTATTAAGAATATACAAGCACACACACACAACCAGATCCCCTATAATGTTTATAGACATGCTTAGCTTTCCTTTGTCGAATTTTCCAGCCAATCAAATAATTCATTAGTTGATAGCTACTAAAGGTAGCTCGTCTGTGAAAGGGAAAAACCCTAAAATACCCTTGGAAAAAAACACCTTCAAACCAATATTTAAATTGGCTCACATGTCTCAACAAGCTCAATAATGATGATAAAATATCCAAGTAACATAATGCAATGATAAATTGCAAAGAAAACCTCTCAATTGGGTAAATTGTAGAAAAGTCCAAAATGTGCATAAAATTGCATAACTTGCTCCAACAGTGTCCAAATTGGACCAAATTTGGAACTTAAGATTGTCTTATGATTCAAAGCATATCACAAGGTTATATTAGGTTTATAAGCATTTAATTATGATAATTAATCTTGTTCAACTCATTAAGCAAGTTTAGAGGCCTTACAACTATAAACCCCTAACAGGGATTTCGCCCCCGAAATACAAGGTAAACGAAGATGGGTACTTCCTTTACACCTCATACTATTACCTTCACATGGTTACTTTCATATCATGGTAATGTCACATCATTAATACATATATCCTCTTGGGTCAACACAAAACTTCCCACATAAGAAGATATTTGCAAATATGGACATAGAAACTTGTTGTGCCACATGTACAAAGCTAATAGTAATGTTCAACTTTAAATTCTAGCTATCATCCTAAAATTATATCTATTGTATCAACACGTTAGTCAAAATTCATACTTGCTAGATTTTTACCAGTCATGGCATGTGTCCCATACCATTCCTTGAAGCATAAAAAAATGCATCCATCGTTTTTTTATACACTAACACTAGAACTCTTATCAATTCTTTTTCAGCATCAAAGGAAATGTTGACGGTGGCAGCTGTCATTCCATACAAGGAAACATCATTCCTAGTCAACCTTGTCAGGGGTGAAACAACAACACTATCTTCACCTTACTAGGATTTATACAACCTACTTATAATACATGTCATGATCACATAAGAAATTTAATCAACCCCATCTCACTCTTGTTCAACTTGTCTCAAAGCTATTGTTGCTTTAGGAACCCTAAGATTTTTGAAGAAATATTGATCATATTTTTTACCATATTTGAAATACTTTGACATGTCATCCATTAAAGCTTGATATAACTTGTATGACATGACTGGAATGTTCTGTTCCTCCTATTCATAAATTCTATTTGTACATTGGTTAGTCTAATGGACATAATTCTAAACTCATCATGGTCATGTGAATTATGTCATCCAATCTAAATCTTATGTATTGATATTTGATCATAGGTTTATCTTAAAGGAACATAGTATCACATATATATTGACCAGCAACCATTTATCCTTGATAGTAGTCTTGCCCATCTATCATTGAACCATACCCAACATTATAGAATCACTTTTGTTTTTCCTTCCAAACAACATTTATAGGATCATCATCAACTCTCTCTCTCTCTTTCAGTAGGAGAGGAATACTTGGAATGTTCATTTAATAAACATCTCCAACCTTCACATATTTCTCATATTTTTGATACATCTTGGATACTAGGACTCATTACCTTGGTATCCACCTCATGCGCTATAAGGAACTAACATCCTTATCTCATCTACTTTTACCAACATAACAAATATCAAGAAATATAAGAGGATTCTTCCAAATTATTGGAAGGCTCAAAAGCAAACTCATCACAGATGTTATGGCCTTGGAACCATAGTCCAAGCAACCTTATGCTATAAGAAGCTATCCACTCTCATGTTTGTAAATAATCCACATGTACCAAGTGGCAATGATCCAGTTGAAATTTGTTCCCTAGAAAAGAAAGACACAAATGGAAACACACTTCCCACATCATAGAAACATTGTTTAGGGTCACTAATAAAAGGGTAACCAATTCTATTTTCATTATGCATATTACAACTTCTTATGTATCATTTTACCTTTTTCATTTTGGGTTCCTTTCCATTAGCATAGGAATCATCATGATTAACATATCTCATTACTCCTTATTTGATGACTATTTATCACACTTGGATATGTTGTCTTATTTTATTATGTTTTCAACCACTTATCAATAGGTAAATCATCATATTCCACATTTTCTTCATTAAACATGGATCATCTGTCTTAATTTATTTCAAACGCCATGCTTATTTTACATTAAGAATTTCTTACACACATAGGTTGGTCTGAGATTAACTCAGGTTCCATCTTATTTCTTTGCCATTATTCCCATTCATCTTCTCATTTTGTACTTTTTATAAGAGTTCTCTCTATCTTATGTAGATTTCATACATTGATTCACTTTATAAGCATAGACATATCTGTCTTTTACTTTATTATCTTCTTGAATCACATCTTCAAGAACTCCTCTTTTCCTAGTTTGTATTCAAATTTAGATTTCGTGGTGTTGTATCTCTCTCTCTTATATTTACCAAACATTTAAGTTTTTATAGATAATGATGCAATTCTCATCTTCTTTGAGGTAGGATTGAGATATTCACACCATGATTTCTTATTCATTATGCTCTTTAGATTGTCTCAAAATGAATACTTGATCAGAGTAATCAGAAAGATAACAATCTAAGAGTTCCATACTTACCTTTCTTCAATAATTGAATACCTGGTCAAGGCATCCAAGTACTGAGATTAGGCAGTATGCACCATGTTTTTGTGTCACGTTCCTAACTTAGACATCATCCTAGTCTTAAGTCTTAGTGTCCATGTAGACTCACTGAACCTAAAGCTCTGATACCAACTTGTGAGAACCTGTTATACTAAATGAGATTACTCAAAACATAAAACACAATAAATCACTGATTAATCACATACCCAAAAATATGGGTAAATTAAAACTAATTTCAACGTGAGCACCAGCTCAGAAACATTTGTATAAGAGCCCAACATCTTTCTTATATCCATACCATGCCATGAATTTGATACAAATTTATCTATCTCCTTAGCCACAATATATATACACAGGAGAAAAATATTCATATTATGTCACACAAACAAGCATTAACATGCTAACAAAATTATGATTCGTTAGAAACACCATATACAAACTTTTCCTGCCCGGACCTGAGATTACATTGATGACTCTAGGACACACTAGAGATACTTGTCAACTTTTTGAAAGATTCATTACTATAGATCCTCTTTTCTACCACATGTTTATTTTTGTCACTTTTGTTTACCTAAAAAATGTGGAGAACCACAAGGGTGAGATCCAGTCCCAGCAAGAGATATAACCTCCAACAACGTTTATTGATTACAACATTTTAAAGTAATTTAATAGTTTAGCAGTTTAATCAGATATAACAAATAAGCTCAACAGCACTGATGATTAACAAAAATACATAAAGGAGCAGATAATAACTATCATCATTAGCCAAACTATCATCCTTTATCTTGTTGACAATATAAGCAATTCAGTAGCATATGCATATCTAGCATCATGAGCAAGTCTAGTAACATAGAATCTCTATCATGATGAATAAGTCTAGCCACATAAGCATAGATAACAACATTAGCATGTCTAATAGGTTGAACATATCAACATCATAAAAAGAGCTAACAACATAAGCATAACTATCTGGATAAGCATGATCAGCAGTATATGAATCTCTAGTTACAAAGGCATGGCTAGCATGCTAAGCATAACTAACAGCATGAGATAGCTAGCATCATAATTATAATCAGCAGTAGTAGTATAGTTATCAACATAATCATGGATACTATATGTACGCATCTACAATCTTAAGAATATCAACAACATAAGTATATCTACTATCTCTGAATTGCACTAAGCATCATCTTTATGTAAAGAGAACAAACAAGGGTTATCATCCAATGTGAAGCGTCATGTATAACCCTAAATAGATATGCTATACGGCTGTAATACATCTTTTATTATGCCCCAGGGAATTTGAATCGTACCATTCAAAGTCCAACCAACCCCTGCGCAGGGCTATTCGGTTCCATACATGATCTAGGAGTGCTAGTATCCTAAGATCTTTTCCCCTCAATCAGTACGAGTAAAAAGGCAGTGACATATCAGTCAAATCTGCCACCACAGTGGCATAAAGTCAAGCTGATAACCACTAGTCTGACCTTGGTACAGGTCATGGCACTAGAAACTAGGGTATTCAAACCCAATCACTGAGGTACAACCATAGTTGTCCTCTAATCACATCATATTATAATCACCGAGATATGACCACATCCGTTCTCAATCACATTAGATGTATGAGGCATGACCATAACCAACCTCTACAATCTGCATTTTGGATGACAAGGATATATCCTCAACCTGCGACCCCCACATACTCAACAGTATGCGCTCCGAGTTTCCCTTAGGAATACTTGTTTCACAATCCAGCAAGTTCTAACACTGAAGATGGTTCTACGGCATAGTGCACTACATGATTAGAGTTGCACTTGATTAGTTATGCCAATTGGGTGAATTAAGGCTGCATCAAACAAGTGGACATAAAAACCCTAATTCACTTCTAACAAGCATATAAATATCAAAACTTGAAAAGATATAAAATGTGTAAAACATGATTTCTCATATCATCATCACATGGTACTATTCACTTGCCATTCATGAGACCACACTAGTCATCATACAATCACAAGATATAAATCCGTTCACAATGTCATCGGGTATCAGCCCTTATCAACACAAGAGGATTACACCTCATTCAGGGCTCAGCCATGCCCAAAGGTCATTACGACCATCATACTATCACATGATATAAATCCTTTTAACAATATCATAAGGTATCAACCCTTATCAACACAAGAGGATTACACCTCATTTAGGGCTCAACCATGCCCAAAGGTCATTAGTACCATCATATTATTCTCTGCAAGATCATCATTATCTTTGGATGCCTTATAACAAGGCTTAACAACATCACTTAAATATAATACATCGGATCAACACAATATTGCATTAATGAGCTAGGAGAAATTCAAAAACAATCATAGTAGGGTTATATTAACATTAAGGACATTTATTTATTACATCAACATGCAAGGAATCTAGATATGATTAACCCTTATCATATTCATAATGTACATGTTTAGCATAAGAAAGTATCAACCATGTGGCTATGATAACCACTGATTAAAATATTAAAGTTATGATCATATTAAGGTGGTTAATCCACCATCATTCCATCATATAAGAATGTTAAACATGAATACTCATCTTTACATATTTGCATTAGAGTTAGGTTCAACATAATAAATTATATCAATGTTATTAATTAGCACTTATACCCAAACCCTAACTCACGACATCCTCATTGGAACATGGATGCATAAGGTGAAGCATCAGTAACACATTCTATACATTTCTCAAGTATGAACCCACACATAAATCAAGGTATAACCATCAGGTTATAGCATACTAAGGATTTAGCAACAATAATAGAGTACTCCATGATTGTATTAATCATTCAAGGACTATTCTTACCCAATTACCATTATTTAGTTATATTAAAGCTTGGTATAACAAGTTATTCCTCATTAAGGTTACATATCAACACAATATGATTATCATCCCTTCTATTCATATGAGTGAATATCTAACACTACCCTATTAAGGATAACCCTCCATTTGTTCCATCATCATTCAACCCATATCACCATACCACAATGTCACCCAAAACCATTGGATGTTAAAAAGGTAAGACCATTGATTGTTTACATAAGTAAACACCTTGGAAAACCACCTATGAAGTCCTTGATTTGTGCTCTAGAAAGAGTCACCATCTAACCCTAGACATCCCTTGATTAACAATACAAAAAGTTCCATTAAGAGTAGGGTAAAACCTACAATCGACTATTTATTTAAAACAAGCCATCCATTGTCAACAATTAAGCTCCTTAAGTTGATCATATAAAGGAAACCATCTAAATCACATTATTAGGAACAACATATTACATTAGCCATCATTCCACTTTATTGTAGGAATAAACATTAGATCTTGATCATTGGGACAAGTTCATATGTTAAAACCATCAATTACAGTATAGGTCCGACCATTGAATCAAATGACCCAAGAAACCATTGGTCTAAGGCTTAATTGATGTTACAACTACAATGCTTAACTCACCATAGATTGTAGAGACCTGATCTACCATCATTAGTGATTATTAAATCACCATAGATTGTTAGATCAACACTATATTCATTTATCAACATCAAATATTAAGTTGATGCCATCATTAATTGATAACATCAATAGGGTACTTAATGGTTGATCGTTATACTTCTAATTGATCCAAAACCTGACCTAAGGGGGTGACCATAGGTTGTCATCATCATTTTACACCCTTGATCACGACCATAAGTTGTTATGAATACAACACCATAGAGTTGTTGCAATGGTAACATCATCAGGTCATGTATTTATATAAGAAATCAGCTTCAAACCCTAAAATTGACCATCAGTTGATAGGTGCTTAGCATCATAGGTTGTCAAACAAACCTGATACAAGTCATATTGTACCTTAGGAATAACATCCACATGATCACAGGTTCATCTATAACTAAAATTAGAATAGGGAACATTATAAAAATCGAAATCCAAGTCAAGCATAGATTTTTAGTGCATGAATCATCATTTTCAAGTAAGAAAATGATCTAGAAAGCTTATGGTAAGCAATAAACGTGGAGAAAGTTATAAAACTAGTCTCTAATGAGAATATGAAACCCCATACTGAAGAAATCTCGAGCAGGTAGGGTAGAAAATCCAAGAGTGAGCTATGAATTTGTCCATCTAACACCTTTCTTCATCAAATGAGCAAACCCTAAGCATAAGGAGCAAAAAAGGTAGGGTTTTAGAGCTTTAAAGAAATTTCTACCATGGAACGGCAAGGTTCCGACCTGAAAAAATCTAAGAGGAATGATAAAAAAAAAATATACGGATGAAAGAATAGAATTCTTACACTTTTAGGTCAAGATCACTAGAAGGAAGCTTTTTCAACCCTAAAATGAAGTCAATTTCAACCTTAGTGCCTTTCTCCAAGAAGATCCCTACTATCTTCTTCCTTGGGTAGAAAAATTAGAAGTTGAACAGAGGAAGAATGAGGTTGGGGGAAGGAGGGAGGTGGAGGAGATAAAATGGCTCAGTTTGGTACTTGGGGATAAGTATATGGCACTTTAAGATAAAGAAAAAGAAAAGGTTGAAGTTCTAGTGTATATCCAAGTGTCCATGGCCTTAATTTATTAAGAATATACAAGCACACACACAAGAAGCTCCCCCATCATGTGTATAGACCTGCTTAGATTTACTTTTTCAAATTTCCCAGCCAATCAAATAATTCATTAGTTGATAGCTACTAAAGGTAGCTCATCCGTGAAGGGGAAAAACCCTAAAATACCCTTGGAGCAAACACCTTCAAATCAAGGTTTAAATAGGTGACCCATGGCTCAAAAATCTCAAGAATGATGATATAATATCCAAGGAACATAATGAAATTTATAAATTGTAAAGAAAGCCTCTCAGTTGGGTAAATTGTAGAAAAGTCCAAAATGTGCATAAAATTGCATAACTTGCTCCAACAATGTCCAAATTGGACCAAATTTGAAACTTAAGCTTGTCTTATGATTTCAAATCATATCACAAGGTTTAGGATTATAATCATTCAAATTGTGATAATTAAGTTTGTTCAACTCATTAAGCAAGTTTAGGGGCCTTACAATAAGGGGATCGACTCACACATGGTCGTCTGTACTTACGCCCCCACATACTCAAAAGTATGCACTTTGAGTTATGGCGTGGGGAACCCATTTCACCATTCAACAAATCATGAAGCTGATGGATCTATAGTTAGGGAAATGTTTTATGGTTTATAGTGATATATTAAGTGCATTACAACATTCTTTTAGCATCATATAATTTATAATCATTAATCGCAAAAAATGCTACAACGAAAGGTGTAATACATCTATCAAGTACTTTTCAAGTCTTTAAAACACATTTAGATTCTTGGTACTTGGGATCTCGGTCCCTTATCACATTATCGGGAATCCTCGTCCCTTCATATCATTATCATCATGATTACTGGATCTGGGTATTCAAACCCTTAGATCATCACACAGCATTATTACCTCTATAATAGGTAACTATTACCTCTAGGTCCTCAGACCAAGGTATTCATCATACTTGTTGCACAAGTATTTCATATGGTCACAAAGCCCATTAAAACATCTTGTCACCTCTCACTAGGAAACAATTATTCACATGGCTCACAAGGCCCATTACACATTTTGTCACCTCTCACTAGGAAATAGTTATTCATATGCCTCACAAGGCCATTTAAATATCTTATCACCTCTAAATAGGCAACAACTATTCACATGGCTCACAAGGCCATTTAAACATCTTGTCACCTCTCACTAGGCAACAACTTATTCATATGGCTCACAAGGCCATTATACATCTTGTCACCTCTCACCAAGCAACAACTTATTCATATGGCTCACAAGGCCATTAATCATTATACTTGTTATATAAGTATTTAACATGCCTTACAAGGCTTATGCAATAAGAGAAATACAACCTTCCCATCATTAGGGTTAGGGTTTCCCTTTATATCCGAATAAGGTTTCATGTTCATTTATCTATCCAAACCCTAATTCATTGCTCCACACATCTATGAGCAAACATTGATATCATAAGTATTCAATCGTACTTATTTATTCTCATCATTTATCATTAAATGATTAACAACACAAAGTATGAGTTTTTCTCTCATCCTCACTAGGATATTGAGTACATCATACTTTATTATCTTGGCTTAACCCATTCTCAATGTATGTTAGCCTACACATATCAAAGTGCATTAAACTCATTACATCTCAATGTAGCAATTGATATGACACACTTCATGTGTTACTCATCCAAGTATATTGGACTTAAGGTGCATCAAGGTATATCAACCTTGAGGTGATAGATGTGATATTTATCATGTCTTGATGTATCACTTCCCTCATCACTTTTAACTTACGTAAGTTCATCAACTTATCTTGTATTAGGGTACTTCCCATCCTAATATTTTATGCATTAACTCATCACATTTATCTTGTAGTGTATTGGTCATAAATCACACATTTGAATTATCCAACTATCATCAGTGATATGAAATCATCTATGGTTAAGGCATTGTTGATATAAGGTTTTCCATTATCAACCACTTTAGGTGTTTCACCTATCAAGGTATTAGCCATACCGTTACTTGGTGTTACACTCATCACTCATAAGAGTGTCTTGCCCTCACCTTTACAAGGTGTATAGGGTTGAATAATGTATGTCAAGTTGAAAACATGTATTGGGTTAGGTGTATATCGATTTAGGCATCATCATATCCCTCATACCCTTACCCATTAAGGTATCAACCTTACCATTCATATGGTGTATCAACCTCACCCTTCATGGGTGTAACATCCTCACCTCACTTGAAGATATTGGTCACGCCATACTTTAGTGTATTGGTCATCACATGTTCTAGGGTATTAACCACCTTATTACTTTTGTCATCTAGTGTATTGGGTTACCCACCATATCATTTTAGAGATACATTCTCAATACCATATCGTCCAAGAGGTGTATGCTTAACCCAATATTGGTTTAGAGCTGTATGTGTGCTTACAATATAAACCTTAAGGTGTATGTGTGCTTACCATATTGGGCAAAGAGGTGTGTGTGCTTCACACCATATCGGGCAAAGAGGTGTGGTTCTTCTTCACACCATATCGGGAAAAGAGGTGTATGTGTGCTTCACACCATTTCGGGAAAAGAGGTGTGTGTGTGCTTCACACCATATCGGGCAAAGAGGTGTGTGTGTGTGCTTCACAACATATTGGGAAAAGAGGTGTGTGTGCACTTCACACCATATCAGGAAAAGATGTGTATGTGTGCTTACCATATCACTTTAGAGGTGTATGTGTGATTCACACCATATCGGGCAAAGAGGTGTGTATGTGCTTCACACCATATCAGGCAAAGAGGTGTGTTTGTGCATCACACCATATCGGGCAAAGAGGTGTATGTGTGATTACCATATCACTTTAGAGGTGTATGTTACATCACCATATCATGCAAGAAAGTATAAACTCATATCCATATCATTTTAGTGGAGTAGGTGCATCACCATATCGGGTTAGATGTGCTTACTTGTGTGCTTGAACCCGATATCACTTTATAAGGTGATACCATCATCTTCAAGCTCTAGACCTTCATTCTACTTGTTCTAGTACAAGGATAACATGTCTCAAAAAATACTGTAACTCATAAATATATCAATTATTCAAGAAAATTTCGGAATTGAAAGTAGATCATCAAGTATAGCAAGAAAGATGGTGAATAATAACATGTTTGGGTTCAAGTTATATAACCCACCTTAAGAACAACTTCAAAGCTCCAA
Organism: Alisma plantago-aquatica; assembly: GCA_963693085.1. Lineage (NCBI taxonomy): Eukaryota > Viridiplantae > Streptophyta > Magnoliopsida > Alismatales > Alismataceae > Alisma > Alisma plantago-aquatica. Next base: position 375,726,431 of record OY856415.1, on the reverse strand, counting down.
GCTTCATGTTCCTAAGGTTGAAGATGACTTATAAAAAGTCCAAGGATCATTAAAAACTCCTTCATATACAAGGAATCACCATGGTTAAGAACTTGGTGAAGAAGAAAAGAAAGGAAGATCATAACCCTACATCCATGCTTCAATCCAAGGTTGAAGATGATCATGGCCTTACCTTAGGGTTAAGATTTGAGATCCTTCTTGATCCTTAGCACCTTGCATGATACCTCATTACTTATGCATGATATACCCTCACTTGTGGCCGATATCCCTTTCACTTGTGGCCAATATCACTTCACTTGGCCGATATCAACATGCTATGGCCAATATCAACATGCTATGGCCGATACCACTTGCTATGGCCGATACCCAAGCCCTATGCACGATACAACATAACCTATGCACGATACCAAGGATCTATGCACAATATCTAAGAGCAAGGAGGTGGTAGGATTCCAAAATTTTCACTAAGGGTGAAAGGAAGGGTATATGTACTTGAGGTTCATGAAAAAGTGTGTATATGAGGTGTCATCAATTTACTACTAGTAGGTGTCACATGGCCATGCATGGATTTACACATGTAATTGCATGCACTATATCTTTATGTTTCCATGCAAAATAAAAACTTGAGGATAATGCAAGGGATAAGGGTCGGCCCCCTTTGGTTATCTTCTAGGACAAGCCACTTCCACTCACATTATTATATTCACAATTCAATGCAACCTTACCCAAGGAATGTTGCAAGTCGATATCCATTGATTTAGTGAGGTGCTTAGCTCGTTTTTGAAAATACAAAGAGTTAAAAACACTATATGGGGGTCTCCTATTTGTCTCCTTGGCCGATAGGGACTCCCATTTAACACTACAACCCGATATACTAAATACAAGCTCAAATTGGGGTTTCCATTCAACCCCTTTCTTGGTCTTTTCATTACCAAGAATACTAACACTCATAAATTATTCAAACATAGTGTCTCATTAATTATATCTCCTTTAAATGATACATAGAGGAAGTAGGAACACTCTATACGTGGTAAGTTGCATATCAACCCTACATTTTGGGTAAATTACAATTTGTACCAAAATTGGTGCACAGGGTACTAACATTATTCAAACAAGTTCAAACTTGGAATTTAGGCTTTCCAAAAGCCACCACTTAGAATAATTATCTCTCTTATGATGCTAAAACACTTAAGTCATGTTAAATATGTGACATTTTTCAATATAACCCCTCATCTTGGGTAAATTACCCTTTGGTCAAAAATAAAGGAACATTGCTCAAACAACATTCAATCGGGACAATGTCATGTGAAGAAGATGGCTCCATACGGGTTACACTATTTAAGGATTATATTAAAGTTCTAAGAAACTTACTTAGACAAAACAAATAGGTTTACCTCATAACCCAGGCCAGGGTCATTACAAGGATAGAGTATGCTATCAGTGTAGGCAGATATGGCTTATGATAAAGGATTGTCCTGTTAGGGACATGGAAGTAACCCAACCATCGAGGAAGAGTAAACAAGGCCCTCAGAGACAACAGTTTAGTAGTGTCACATGAGGACACAGATAGACGTCCCATGTGGCTTCATTTGCACCAAACAATAGAGCACGGAGTCGACAACAAGTAACGGTGAGGTTCTATGTTATGAATCAGCCAGAGGCAGTGGTCAACCCACGAGTCATGACAGGTCAGATAGAATTGTTTCATTCTGATATGTCTTCATCATGCTTCATATCTGATTTGATTGATCTAGGTGTTACACATTCCTTTATCACTCGAGAAGTGATTCTTGACTACAATATGTCTTCCAGTCGTAAAGTAGATAATCTCTTATTAGAAACTATGTTAATCAGATCTATAGTGTTGCGGGAGGTATGTTGTAACACCCCTGAGTTGGGTTATGATCTGACCCTAGATGTTTTGCTTAAGTAAGTTGCTTACAATCTTGATCTCATCTTTTGAAAAGTAATTAAGGCCTTTGTGAAGTTTATTTTCGAATTTGAGCTTATATGTAAAGTTATGTGTGCATTATATGGTAATCTAAGTGAGAAATGTAATTTACCCAAGATGAGGGGTTATGTTGTAAATGTTATATGTTGAATGAATTATAAGTGTTTTGTATATCATGAAAGAGAATATGATGCTAAGTGGTGGCTTGTGCAAAGCCTAATTCTAAGTGAAAATTTGTGTGAATGATGCTAAGTGCTTGGTGCACCAATTGTAGCATAAATTTCTATATATGAACAAAATATAGGGTTAATGTGTAATTTATCACTGCTAGGTTGTTTTTTTTTACTCTTACCCAGTATTACCTAGAGGATAGAGAAAGAAAGAGACAACATGTTTGAAGTCTCTAGAAGTTTTAGTACTCTTAATAATGAAGAAATCAAGAAAATGCATAAGTTGAATGCTATATACATAAGACATATCGAGTTGTGGAGTTGGAAAGAGGTCTCTATCGGCCATAGAGCCATAAGAGAGCCTCCTATCATTTTGTGACATACCCATGATGGGCAAGGCACATCAAGGAAGAAGTGGAGCATCGACTTGCATCTTGTCTTGGAAAAGATGGAGAAGAATATTATAATAAGATAGTGGGAGAAAAGCTTGCCTTAGATGAAAACTCAACAGCCGATCCTTATATCCCATTTTACACTTGGACTTTTATTTTTTCATGGCTAAATATAAGTGGCAAACATGAAAGATCATGTTTCGACCTTGCATGGCTAGGTGGCATGAAGTACCTTGAGCAAATGACACCTATTACACTCTTTTCTATAAACCTCAAAGTATAAATACCTTGACCTTCATTTGTTGGTAAGATTTTTGGGATCTAGCAAGTACCCTCCCTCTTGTATCATGCAACACCTTCCCTTATGTCACCCATAGTGGAGAGAGTAGAAAAGTGAGGCTTGGTATCGGCCAAGAAGGAGAGATATCAGCCAAAGAAAGTTGAAGTAGCCAAGTGAGGTGATATCGCCCAAGGTGACTTGAGATATCGTGTAAGAGCTTGGAGTTCAAGTCTTTGAGCTTGGAGAAGGATCATATTCAACCTTGAAACATGTGGAGTGAATCTTGAATCTTGGAAGCTCTTCAAAAGGCAGGTTATATAACTCAAACCTTTCTATATTATTATCCTTTCTTCAATATTATTCAATTAGTTTATTAATTACAAATTAGGGTTCTCTATGATCAATTGATATAGCCATGAGATCCAATATGTAATTAGGATTGTTATCCATAGTTTGAACCCATTAATGATTTTGAGGTTGATGATGATGACATCATCATTGGATACCCGATATGGGTTGATCACTCTTGAAAAACCCAATATGGTTTGCCCTGCAACCTGATATGGGTTGAAGGCTTGGGAAACTGATACGGAACCCATCATGAAGGCTTGCTCGATATGAAAATGGATCACACTTTGTGAGACAAAGTTCCATGAACGATATATAGGATTCCTAACCACCACCTTGTACATGATACAAGGGTGGAGCATTATCTTTGCCTGATATGAGTAAAACCCTAGAATAGGAGATGGGAACCCGACATGTTAATGTCCTTTGAATCATGATACTCTCTCCTCACTTTGTGTCGAGTTAATGAACAACTTGGTGTCTATCTTGTCTCATTGTGAGTTAAAGGTTTTTACCATGGGTGGCTACACGATATGGGAATCAAATACCACCCAATATGGGTGCCTGGTATGGGGAATCCATAGGGAAAACTGATATGATGCCCGATGTACATGATCGATATGTTGGGTTTTAGAGGAGGTAGAGAAGGCAGCGGAAACAAAAAAAAAATTCTCCCCCAAACCCAGAACAAAGGAAACGTGTCAACGTCTATATAATAGGAAAGGGATGGTTTGTGGAATCATACCTTGTCCCGAGGCTTGCTCGACGACAATACCTCGCACCTTGCGCAGTCTTCACCTCTGGTCTTGGACGGTGTCTGTGCAGCTCCTGGTCGCACTGGGACTGACGACTCCTGGTCTCATCGGGACTGTCGGGGTTGACAGTTGTCCTCCTGAGCGGCAGAAACCTCCCGCCTCTGAAGTAGTCCACACGGACCACCTGGAACTCCAATCTCCTTGTCCCACAAGGAATTGGAAGGAGTCGCACCCTCCTATTGACATACTAGTCGCCAACACACTCTCCTACTGCCAGTTGCAACTGCAGTTGTCTTTCCCTTGTTGTTCCTCCCTTTTCAGGTAGCACTTGCTCGGGCTCTCTCTCGGTTAACAAAACCAGAGAGTACGACAACTTTCCAGAGCGACTGGTTGCACTGAGTTATACTTTGAGAAGCCCCCAATACCCCTATATATATAGGAGGGTCATGGGACAGGGTTCACCATCCCGGGCAATGCGGGACTAAAAGCAGGAGTAGAAGGGTTTCAGATTTTCCACAAAGCAACCAACTCGCAACCTGAATCGATCGTTTCACAACTAAAACGTTCAGTTGGGGACCTGAACCGGTCGGTTGACACCTCAACCGATCGGTTGGGACACCTCAACAAGTCGGTTCACTCTTGAACCGGTCGGTTGGTGGTCCTGATCAGTTCCCAATTGACTTTCCTTCTTTTGTTTCTAATTGGTATCGAATACCAATCCTATTTCCCAATCAAATTGGGCAATTGAAACGAAAGGAAAATTCTCACCAATCTTACTTTCCCAACTTGCTCGGTTGCACCAGTTGAATCGATCATTTCAACACTTGAAGCAATCGTTTCACCCTGACCATGAGCCGATCGGTTCAACACTTGAGCCGACCAATTCACCAAGCTCAGCCGATTGGTTCATCACATGAGCCGATCGGTTGGGAGTGTAGATTGTGCAGAATCAGTCAATTGTGATTTCAATCAATCTGATACTCCAATCAATGTGTCCAACACCTTGAACATTATGACATTGAGATAGCAATTGATTGAGTGTTTAATTGAACTACTAAACTCCTTTAGTAATCAATCTAAACATTGTTTGTGGACAAAACTCCTCTTCCAGTTAAATCCTATGTGTGTGACCCTGCAGGTCCATTTCACGTTGGCAGTGAAAGTCCATAACACTTATGACTTCACAAGCAAAGAGCGGTGCCTAGTCACACATCAGTGCTACCCAAGTGAAAAAGAAAGTTGGAGAACAACTTTCAATCCTACAATCCTTGAATGGTGTTACAGTGAATGTATAATTCCTTTGTCACTGATATCCCAAATGAACTCGAGGCATGGAACAGTCATCCTGTCAACGTTCATTCACTTTCTTGATCTCAGAGTAGATTGAACGAGATATGTATGACATCAATATCACATACTGATTCACACATGCGTGCACACACCTATCTCAATCCTACTCATCAAGTGGCCATGGACATCAAAATCCCTCAGGAGGGAGAAAATCCCATATCTATCACTCACCCCTCAAAAGCCCCATGTGTCAAAGCCACCCAATCATCACCTTTATAACAACCCATGTTTCAGGACTGCGTTTGATGATGTCAAAGTGTGCCCAACGACATGTGTTCAGTGTAGTGATTTCAGGTCAAGGAATCACACTCACCACCATCACTGTGAGTACTGACTGTGACTACCATGTCATGGTTCCATGTGTCAAACTCACGGTGGGTCTTTTCGGTACACTTGTTCTCTAACAAGTACCTATGTGTTTGATTTGATATCTCTATATCATGACAAATGAGATTCTGTCATCAACCAACATCACAATCTCGTCTTGTGTGTTATTGTTGTCTATCTACCTTCCACAATGACATCCGACTAGGGACAATACAAGAATGTACAAACTCTTAGCATCTGTATGATCTCATCGTTTAGGTCCTTAACTTGAAAGCATACGTCATTGAGTACTGTCATTCTCTAGACATTCAATCTGTTCTATCACTATCTCATATGACTGAACCAGAAAGAATTGGAAGCTTGCCTTTGATGTTTATCAAATCAATCTTAATGTATCCCACCAATCATCCCATGATTGACTCTCAGGGCATACATACCAACAGACTCCCACTTGCACTGCGAGCCAATCACCCTTGAATCATATTCATAGTGATCTTCAAGCATGTCCCACATGTTACTGTGCTCTAGTGCGAACATAGTGAGTAATGGCAACACCTTGCCAAAGTCAGTATAAATTGCATGTCTCTCATCTCTTCGCTATACGTCACACGTATGAGATGGAGTTGTCGTAATATGTGATCTAGTATTCATTTTCTAACCTTTAGCCACATTGCATGATCAAGGATTCCATACTTGTCATCAATGAGCGGAATATCTATAAGTTCATCTCATGAACTTCCAGATCCATATAGTATCCACTGTTGTTCTCTAACACATAGATACTCGGCATTTCCTTTTAAATGGTTTTATTGGAACACTTCCAATTATTAACAAACTTTCACTTTTGTATATCCTATATATATTGCGATTAATTTTCTGTCCTTTTGGAAGTTCGCATCAATGTAACTCTTTACATTGAACTCTTCCTTATCTCCATAGAACTAGTACTTCTCAAGTACTTATCAAGTTCTCATGGTATTCCAGTAACCCTTACTGGAAGTAGACAGACATCCACTCGTCATGTCCCACATATGAGTTATCAGGATGAGCACATCATATTGCCATGTCCTACATACAAGATGATGAATGCATATTATTCTTGCCATGTCGATACATGCAAGATAATGGGATGATTACATACGTGATAGATCCATATCTATTCTTAGTGTTCCCATTCTTCATAAGAATTGGACACTTGGCCTTGGGATACTAACTCCATGTAACATGGACAAGTTTTCTCCCACTGAATCTGTGCATACTGAACCCTTCAGTATAGATTGCCAATGTATTCTTTCTCTTTTCATGTCAAGAGGTTTTTTGAGAACTATCTCTATATATCTCTATTCCTATCACATAAGAAACATCTCTATCTTCCTTAAAGATAATTTCCACTTTTGGATTTCCATTCTAGAACATTTCCATTTCACATCAATATGTGGAATGTGAACACGCTCCCACTAAATCACAGATCCCTTCTTTATCTTTGACATATCAGTCAAACCCTTTGACTATATCATCAAAGTAAAGATCCAATTCTGAGTTGCTTGTACACAATCAATCACATTGACTAGTCCATTTTAACTTATAGACTTCATTTGCATTAGTGGATTCATAAACCTTATAGGTTGTGTCACATACACATCCTTATTGTATTCCTCATAGGAATGCGGTTTTAGTATCCATATGCCAAATATCTTAGTCATTAAGTTGCAATCAACAAGCATCATCCTTCTCAAAATGTTATCCATGTGTCTTAACACTTAAGACTCATTTGCACTTATGGATTTGATCCAATGAGTGCTACCATCCAGGTCATACCTTATGGTTCACATGGATGTCATTTAGGATGTAATGGTGATAAACCATAACTCAAAATTTGGTTCCTCATATTCATCTAGATAGTTGACTCATCACATGAAAAACTCATCACATAGATAATTGAGGTGCATCTGTCAAGGATATAAGAACTTACAACTCCTTGTGATTCTTAATGTCCTTTATTAGTGTGGGGTATTCTTTTATTAAGAAGAATTCAGTTATTTGATAATCATTCTCTAACTCCTTAGAGTATGATTCCTTCTTGATTTAGACATCACCATGCCTTAATCATGAATTCACTATGATACACTATCATAATCACTCATAAGGATCTCAAACATTTGGTCCAAGTATTTCATTCATTGATCTCATCAAGAATTAACACTTCACCAAATTTGCACTTCATCTATGATAATCTTGAACACTTCAATATATTCATATTGGTATTTCTCTAAACACCATTTGAAGTATTAGCATTTATTCCAATAGGTATGTAAATACATAATATGTATTATACCTAATAGGATAATCATTCTCCCACTACCTTTAGTGAAGATTGATTAATCATGTCCAAGATATTCATGTCTCTTATTGGTTCTTTAACCAAAAGAGTCTAGATTTATCCATCACATGGAAACTAGAAATGAATTTCTCATGATTGATGCTAATTTGATTGTTTGAGCTATCTATAACTTTTAGGTATCATTTTATCTCATGCATATCAAATACCACAAGATAAACAAGGCATTGCCACAAAGATCACATCTTTATAAATTGAAACATCTCTTTATTGATTGCAATCATTGTCATACAATATGCAAAAATAAAGTGTTTCTATCTATTGGCAAATATGAAATAGCAGTTCATAAATGTATTACATGTCTTATAGGCTGAAAATAAACTAAAGTACTCCTATCTATGGCGGCAACGCTTGCCCCAATTATGAGTGCTTTACACTTTACATCTTGGTATCATATACCTCAAAAAGTGTTACAAGTTTACTTTCATGACACCTTCAAGTAGAGACGGCTTTCGCCTCCTTCTTATTTTGTTCTTCTAGATAGAGAGGACAATTCCTTTTCCAATGTCCTGGCTTTTAACAATGGTGGCAATTTCCTTTCTTGGTCATGCCTCCCTTGGCCTTGAGAGCTGAAGATGACTTAGGCTCCTGGCTAGCATCAGAACCTTTCTTAGCTTTGCCCTTGCCCTTGCGCTTGGAATTGCCTTTCTTGCTCGTGATCACCATCACAGACTTAGGCTTGTCCTTCTTCATCTGTATCTCGGCTGTCCTCAACATGCCCAACAACTCTGACAGTGGCCTATCAAAGTTGTTCATGTTGTAGTTCATCACAAACTGACTGTAAGATTCTGGCAACGATTGCAGTATCACGTCAGTAGCCAGCTCTTGGCTCAGTGGAAATCCCAGTCTTTGTAGGTTCTCCACATACCCAATCATCTTGAGTGTGTGAGGACCAACTGGATCTCCTTCTGTCATGACGCACTTGAACAATGCCCTTGATACATTGTATCTCTCTTGCCATGCCTGATCTTCATACATGTTCCTGAGATGCTGAATCATCTCAATGACACCCATGTTCTCATGTTGTCTCTACAACTCGTGGTTCATAGAGCACAACATCTAGCACTTTGCATCAATGGCATCATCAGAATGCTTCTTGTAAGCATCCCTTTCTGTCTTTGGTGCATTAGGAGCGGATTCCTCTGGAATTGGAGTATCCAGTACATAGAGCTTACGCTCTTGAGTGAGAACAATTCTCAATGTCTGATACTAGTCATGGAAGTTTGTGCCATTTAGCTTGTCCTTTTCGAGGACCGATCGCAAAGAAAAGTGATTGTTGTTTGTCGTCATTTGTACTACAAAAGGAAAATATGCAATTTCAGTTCAAAAACTCATTTTGGACTTATTTGATTGATTTGAAAATTTGACGATATAATTAGGCCTTTAATTAATTATCGCTCCCACTATTTTACTTCAAATTGATAGACCTCACCATCAATTGGGAAGATTGCAGCGTACAACCTTCTAGTGGGCAAGATCCTGAAATCCTCTAAGTCATGGACCAGCTAGGGTTGTCACCCACAACTTAGATCTCTCAGGTAGGCAACTCTTGCCAATTGCATCATATGCAACTCTTGATGAATGAACATGCGCAACACCTTGCCATGAATATTCCTTGCCTCTGGGCTTAGACGCTCTAAGAATCACCAGTTAAGTCTAACCTAAAAGCCGACACGGTAAACATGCACCCTGCTTTGGCAGAACCTACATGTCTACCCTTCACACTTCCACAAGATAGACGGCGCACCACGCTTTGGCGTAACCTACGCTTGGTTGATCGAGTTTTTCATGTGTTCCGCTAATGGAAGGCATATAAGACTTAATATTTTAATGAGGGATTTTGTTTTTATATACATATACATATCCAATCACCATAATATATAGTATGTATCATATACATGCTATATCCCACATAAAACATGCAAAACGATAAAAGTGATGATTATGGCCATCCTAATGTGATTCCTCGAGCCAAGACAAATCACGGTCATCTAGGTCTACACCACATGCAGCCTATACAAGATGAACTCTGTGCTATGCCTTCTGAGTAGATCATCTCATCACATGAATGACTTGCTCATCTGGCTCGGTCGTCTGGGTGCCACCAGCCGATCGGTTGGCTTCTCCAACCGATCGGTTTGCCTGGTCACCATGCATCTCATCATGGCCGCCACCCGCTCGTCTCGCTCCTCGAACCGGTCACCAACCGATCGGCTCACTCCTTGAACCGATTGTCTAGAATGTCAACCGATCGGTTCACGCCTTGAACCGATCGTCTCAGCTGTCGTCAGGATGTCTGCCGTTCTTCGACATAACAGGAAATAAAATCTATCCTATTTTACATTGTAAAAGAGAAACCTCGAGTTACATTCGAGGGGAGCTAAGGTAGGAAAGAAATCTCGAATTATTTCGAGTTACATCAGGAATAGGAGAAGGAAGATCGATGCACAGATCGAGATGCAAGCAACCACATACAACCATACACAGATAGGGTTTATTGGCCATAACCACACTAAACATCCACCACAAAACTCGTTTAAGGGTGATGTGTATCGAGTGCATTAATAATACATATCATATATGTAATTGGGATTTGTGGATTTAGGATTGGACATGCATAAAGCCAATTTTATTCGTATCGTATGCAATAAATAAAGGCGAAAAACCAAAATTGATCATATCGATATTCCTAAAATATAGAGCAGTTGACGTGGCTCTGATACCACTGGTGGGTTTTAGGGGAGGCAGAGAAGGCAGCGGAAACAAAAAAAAATCTCCCTGAAACCCAGAACAAAGGAAACGTGTCAACGTCTATATAATAGGAAAGGGATGGTTTGTGGAATCATACCTTATCCCAAGACTTGCTCGGCGACTATACCTCGCGCCTTGCGCAGTCTTCACCTCCGGTCTTGGACGGTGTCTGTGTAGCTCCTGGTCGCACCAGGACTGATGACTCCTGGTCTCACCGGGACTGTCGGGGTTGACAGTTGTCCTCCTGAGCGGCAGAAACCTCCCGCCTCTGAAGTAGTCTACACGGACCACCTGGAACTCCAATCTCTTTGTCCCATAAGGAATTAGAAGGAGTCACACCCTCCTGTTGACGTACTAGTCGCCAACACACTCTCCTGCTGCCAGTTGCAACTGCAGTTGTCTTTCCCTTACTGTGCCTCCCTTTTCGGGTTGCACTTGCTTGGGCTCTCTCTCGGTTACCAAAACTAGAGAGAACGACAACTTTCCAGAGCAACTGGTTGTACTAAGTTTTACTTTGAGAAGCCCCCAATACCCCTATATATATAGGAGGGTCATGGAACAGGGTTCACCATCCCGGGCAATGCGGGACTAAAAGCAAGAGTAGAAGGGTTTGAGATTTTCCACAAAAGCAACCAACTCACAACCTGAACCGATTGTTTCACAACTGAAATGGTCGGTTGGGGACCTGAACCGGTCAGTTGACACCTCAACCAGTCGGTTCACTCTTGAACCGGTCGGTTGGTGGTCTTGATCAGTTCCCGATTGACTTTCCTTCTTTTGTTTCTAATTGGTATCGAATACCAATCCTATTTCCCAATCAAATTGGGCAATTTAAACAAAAGGAAAATTCTCACCAATCTTACTTTCCCAACTTGCTCGGTTGCACCAGTTGAATCGATCGTTTCAATACTTGAAGCAATCATTTCACCCTGACCATGAGCCGATCGGTTCAACACTTGAGCGGACCGGTTCACCAAGCTTAGTCGATCGGTTCATCACATGAGCCGATCGGTTGGGAGTGCAGATTGTGCAGAATCAATCAATTGCGATTTCAATCAATCTGATACTCCAATCAATGTGTCCAACACCTTGAACATTATGACATTGAGCTAACAATTGATTGAGTGTTTAATTGAACTACTAAACTCCTTTAGTAATCAATCTAAACATTGTTTGTGGACAATACTCCTCTTCCAGGTTAAATCCTATGTGTGTGACCCTGCAGGTCCATTTCACGTTGGCAGTGAAAGTCCATAACACTTATGACTTCACAAGCAAAGAGCAGTGCCTAGTCACACATCAGTGCTACCCAAGTGAAAAAGAAAGTTGGAGAACAACTTTCAATCCTACAATCCGTGAATGGTGTTACAGTGAATGTATAATTCCTTTGTCACTGATATCCCGAATGAACTCGAGGCATGGAACAGTCATCCTGTCAATGTTCATTCACTTTCTTGATCGAAGAGTAGATTGAACGAGATATGTATGACATCAATATCACATACTGATTCACACATGCGTGCACGCCTTTCTCAATCCTACTCATCAAGTGGCCATGGATATCAAACTCCCTTAGGAGGGACAAATCCCATATCTATCACTCACCCCTCAAAAGCCCCATGTGTCAAAGCCACCCAATCATCACCTTTATAACAACCCATGTTTCAGGATTGTGTTTGATGATGTCAAAGTGTGCCCAACGACATGTGTTCATTGTAGTGATTTCAGGTCAAAGAATCACACTCACCACCATCACTGTGAGTATTGACTGTGACTACCATGTCATGGCTCCATGTGTCAAACTCACGGTGGGTTTGTCCGGTACACTTGTTCTCTAACAAGTACCTATGTGTTTGGTTTGATATCTCTATATCATGACAAATGAGATTTTGTCATCAACCAACACTACAATCTAGTCTTGTGTGTCATTGTTGTCTATCTACCTTCCACAATGACATCTGACTAGGGACAAAACAAGAATGTACAAATTCTTAGCATCCGTATGATCTCATCGTTCAGGTCCTTAACCTGAAATCATACGTCATTGAATACTGTCATTCTCTAGACATTCAATCTATTCTATCACTATCTCATATGACTGAACCAGAAAGAATTGGAAGCTTGCCTTTGATGTTTATCAAATCAATCTTAATGTATCCCACCAATCATCCCATGATTGGCTCTCAGGGAATACATACCAACACGATATGCATGGCCGATATGGTGCATGTTATGTATATAACCCGACATGATACTTAGTGTAGTTAAACCGATATGATAGATAGTATGGAAACACAATATGGAAATCATGACATCCCTTAAGATAGGAGGACATACAATAAGGATGCACAATATGTTGAACCAAGATGGTGCCTGATATGGAAAACCAAGAGGCTACCCAATATGACAAGAGACCTATATGGAAGTTTAACTAAGAATGAATATGACCAACTAAGGGAAAGAACAAAAAAATAATGTTGTTGTATGGATTGTAATATAATCAAAAAAGTATACCTGATATGTTGTACCCTAGTACACGATATGAGGACCAATACACTCCTATACTCGATATAAGAATGATGATCTAGTCCATACATAGTGTGACGTTGACCTAAAGACCAGAAGGAGACTAATTGATACCTGACCCTATATGGTTACACGATATGGTGTTAAGGGATATGTCCTATATCTGATATGAGGGTGTGGTTCACCACATGAACAATTGAATACTTGTTAAGATGATAAATGCATCTACAAATAAAATAGAATAATGTTATTAATCATGTTTCTTGATATGGTAGACATGTTCTTACTTAAGCTTGTCAAAGTGATGAATATGTTTTAATGCAATATTGAAATGCAAAATATTTGACTCAACTTCATGATGATGAGTGGTAGATATTAAGGATGATAATTAAGCAATCTACATATTTTTAAGGATAAGAGAGAATCTATGATTTGAAAAAAAGTATGTAAATAGCATACAATGATCCTGAGAAGAGTGGAGTATGAGTTAAGATATAATCCTATTAATGGAATCTTGAAACCTTAATCAGTGGACTCTAACCCCAATTCATAAGAAAGTATGTGTTCCTTAATGTTCCATAGGCATGTGTTTGAAATTGTTAATAATATGATGTAATAATCATACAAATATCTTAAAGTAATAGGAATGGTTAAGTAAGAGCTATGTGGCTATGTAACACAAAACCAATAAAATATGTGGATATGTGATACAGGTCCAATGAGCTACATGGACTATGTGAATAAATATCCAGGTCTGATGACCTAGAGGTAATGATTATCTGCTAAGTGGTGACAACGCTCAGTGATGAATGAAGGGTTGGATACCCAAGAGAGATGATGACAAAAGGTTGAGATTCTAAGTGAACTACGTGACTCTGTGAATATAAAAGTATCTAATGAATGCTTTTATGCTTTTCTTTGTAGTGATTATTGTTAATCTTGTTTATAACTTGATTGATGCTAAAAAGATATAGTAATGCACTTAATTAAGCAAGATGAATATTATCATGTAATTGCCCAGACCATAGATCCATTCAGTGTCAGTATTTGCTGAATGGTGAAACGAGCTTTACTCGGAACACATATTTTTGAATATGTGATAATATAAGGGTGCTCAGTGGACTTTCAAACTAATATAATAGTGCTCAGTGGACTCCCAAACTAATATAAGGGTGCTCAGTGGACTCCCAAACTAATATAAGGGTGCTTCGTGGACTCCCCAAATACCTCAGGTTTCTCACTGTACTTCTTGATAAAATCAAAATAGGATCACTCAGTGGTCTTCTCCCGAAGAGAGTACATGATACGATAGTAACTCTATAGCGGAGATGTCGTTATACCACGACATAGCTAATTACAGCAGGCACAATATGTCATGCTAAACCTAAGTGTTACCTAAGTGTTCTTGAGCTGACCGACAAAGGAGAGGTCTTGACAGTTGGCTCTTCCAATGACCTTGTATGGTATCGATTTTGACTTACTAGTGGTTGGTTGGAGTATGAAAGGTATAACTCATCTCCTTTGGGGTTAAGTATGAATGTAAACATGTAATCTGTCGTGTAGTATATTTGTTTAAGGAACAAATATAGAAACATTGGTTGATGCCTTATTATTTCTCTATACATCTTCATAGGTAAATGTTATACATGTTCTTCATATTCCTCTTCAGGAGAAAGATGATTTATAGATTTGTTATTCATATCCTTGTTTTGTACTTGAAGATATAACTATTAAATAAATAGAATACCTATAGTTTTATATTATTTCTCTGTGATAATAATATTGTTGGCAAAGAGTTATATCTCTCGTTGGGATAATAGCCTCACCCCGTGGGACCCATAAATTTTTAGGTGGTCACGGATGAGGGACTAGGAACCGAGCTACAGACAACAATAGTATTTCAAGTTGAGAATGCTATCAGTCAGGGTTTTGTAAATAGATGTCTACATGTCGTCTTTGTACTCTTAGGTCCTAGGGAGATAGTCCTTAGTGGTTTTCTCAAACAACTTGAGATTTTGGTTTTCTTGTCTCGAGGTTTTTATAATGCTGGTGTATATAGTAAAGCAAAGCAGCTGATACTCGTATCCTCGAGAAGAGATGACATACTGAATGTATGACATGAACTATGTGTATGTAAAGCTTTGGTCCTTTGTGTAAAAGCTTATTGGACAGGGATCTATATGTAAATATGGTTTATTTGTGATAATTCCATAGTTTTATTGGTGATGGCTTGATTTGTAATCAGGTCGTCACAAAGTTTTGGTATCAGAGCCTAAGGTTCGTTGAGTCTACAGAGACATAGGATTAGGTTTGTTGAGTCTATTCTAGTATCCTCCAGTATATCTTATAGTAAAATTCTCCTTGTACATGAGAAGAAATAGGAACCAAAGATGTCTAGAGCGCATGAAGAACACACTGCTGAGAGCAGTGTTGCTACACCCAGAGGTGGTGCAAGGGATCAGGATAGAGATGAACCAGTACCTAAGAATCCTCATCTTGACCAAACTCTATTAGAAAGCCCAACTTTTCAAGCTCTTTTCAGATAGATAATGAATATGGTGACGCATATGGCTCACCGGATACCTATACCAGCCCCTAGGACATCAGGATCTAGTGAGAGACATGGAGCTGGCAAGACTTTTGAACGGTTGCATCAGGTAGGAGCCATTGAGTATGTTGGCACAAAAGACCCAGCAGATTCATATTTATGGTTTACTGAGATAGAGAAAGCCTTTAAGATCCTTGATATTCCAGAAGTTGATAAGGTTAAGCATGATGTATACCTTCTGAAGGGAAGTGTTGTCCATTGGTGGGCCATAGAGGAAGAGAAATGACCAGGTGTTGAGGTCGGATGGTAGGAATTCTGACAAGAGTTTGTCAATAGATACTTCCCAAAGACCTGTCTTGATGAGAAGATTTCATAATTTGAGCATATTAGACATGGGTCTTTCAGGGGAAGAGAAAGATTCTCCCAACCTTCTTAGTGTCAGCTATGGTAGCAGAGAAGTTTATGAGACAAGAATGCTTCTCATTCTTGGCACATGTGGTAGATACCAGAATAAAGGGCCCTAGTCTCTCTGAATTTTTGGTTGTTAAGGAATTCGAGGATGTGTTTCCTGATAAATTACCAAGTATTCCTCCACCTTGAGAGATTGATTTCGAGATCAATATTATTCCAAATACACAACCTATAGCCCAAACCCCATATAGGATGGCACCAGCCGAGATGGCAGAACTTAAGAAATAGTTGTAAGAGTTGCTTGAGAAAGGCTTCGTACGACCGAGTACTTCACCATGGGGTGCTCTAGTTCTTTTTGTTAAAAGAAGGATGGGTCTATGAGACTATGTATAGATTACAGACAGCTCAACAAGGTGACTATTAAGAACAAATATCCCTTACCAAGGATCAATGATTTGTTTGATCAGTTGCGTGGTGCAATGGTGTTTTCTAAGATTGATCTGAGATTAGGATATCATCAGTTACATATCAAGGAAAGTGACATACCTAAGACAGCCTTTAGAATGAGGTATGGACATTATGAATTTGTAGTTATGTCGTTTGGACTAACTAATGTGCCAGTTGCATTCATGGAGTTGATGAATAGAATCTTTTGGCCTTTCCTTGATCAGTCGTAGTGGTTTTCATAGATAACATCTTGATATACAGTAGAGACAGGCAACAACATGAACAACATCTTCGTCAAGCTTTGACCTTGTTGAGACAACAAAAGTTATATGCCAAGTTTAGCAAGTGTGAGTTTTGGTTATCAGAAGTATCTTTTCTTAAACATGTCATATCTGCTTCAGGTATCCATGTTGATCCTAAGAAATTAGAATTTGTTGTGGAGTGGGAACAACCTAAGACACCGATTGAGGTTCATAGTTTCCTAAGCCTAGCAGGATATTATAGGAGGTTTATTAAAGATTTTAGCTCTATAGCATTACATTTAACCTGGTTGACAAGAAAAGAAGTTCCTTTTGTCTAGAATGACAAATGTCAGCATTCTTTCCAGATGTTGAAAGAAAAGTTGACTAGTGCACCTGTGTTAGTTTTACCTGAGCAGGGAAAGGGATATGTTGTTTTCTGTGATGCTTCTAAGAAGGGTCTAGGTTGTGTGTTGATGCAGAATGATCACGTAGTTTCTTTTGCTTCTCGACAGCTCAAGAAACATGAGGAGAACTATCTGACACATGATCTAGAACTAGTTGTGGTAGTTCATGCGTTGAAGATCTAGAGGCATTATCTCTATGGAGAAATGTGCCAGATCTTCACAAATCATAAAACTTAAAATACATCTTCTCTCAGCATGAGCTGAATATGAGACAACATCGCTGGATGAAACTAATCAAGGATTACGATTGTACAATTGATTATCATCCAGGGAAGGCCAATATAGTGGCTGATGTACTCAGTAGAAAATCCTCATCTTAACCCTCAGATAATGCACAAATGAATTCCTTAGTGTGCAGTAAGTGGGATATGCTTGTCTCTTTGAGACAAATGAATGTGCAGTTAGAAGTATTTTTGTTAGAAGGGTTATTAGCTGAGATGCATGTAAAACCCACTCTGAAGGAACATACCAAAGAGGCACAACAAGTTGATACTGTGATTCAGCAGATTAAGTCAGAACTGGGCAGTGAGAAATAGGACGGTTTCCATGAGTCAGAGGACGAGATACTTTTTTTACCATGATAGGATGGTAGTTCCTGATAGTAATAACTTAAGGAAGTTATTTATGGAGGAAGCTCACTCATCCATGTATGCAATGCATCCAAGAAGTACTAAAGTATACCATCACTTAAAAGATATGTATTGGTGGCCCGGTCTTAAGAAGGATGTAGTTGAGTTTGTTATGCAGTGTCTAGTGTGTCAGTAGGTTAAAGCAGAACACCAGAAGCCTACAAGAATGTTACAACCCCTACCTATACCTCAGTGGGAATGGGATCACGTGACAATGGACTTTGTGGTTGGTCTGCCTTGGACAGCCAAAAGTTATGATTCCATCTGGGTGATAGTTGATAGGTTAACTAAGACGAAACATTTTCTTCCTATCAAAACAACCTATACTATGGAGAAGCTTACACGGATCTATATATATGAGATAGTGTGGTTGCACACAGTCCCAGCTACAATTGTATCTAATAGAGGTCCCCAATTTACAAGTCATTTTTTGGGAACGATTACATAAAGCCTTGGGTACTCATTTGAAGTTCAGTACAACCTTTCATCCTCAGACAGATGGGCAGTCTGAAAGGACCATACAGATCTTAGAGGACTTTCTTAGGGCATGTGTCCTTTAATTTGTGGGAAGTTGGGATCTACACTTGAGCTTGATTGATTTTGCTTATAATAATAGTTATCATGCCAGTATTGATATGGCACCGTATGAAGCATTATATGGTTGACGTTGTAGATCTCTGTTATGCTGGTTTGAAATGGGAGAATACCAACTTTTGGGTCCTGAGTTAGTGCAACAAACAACTGTAAAGATTAAAGTTATACAACAGCAGTTGAAGGATGCACATGATAGATAGAAGTCTTATGCTGATAAATGTCATAGACCTCTGGAGTTCCAAGTTGGATATAGAGTGTATCTCAAGGTCTCTCCTTAGAAAGGTATTCTTAGATTTGGGAAGAAAGGTAAGTTAGCCCCTAGATTTATGGGACCTTACTCAGTGATAGCACGGATCAAGAAAGTAGCATAGAGGCTGAAGTTGCCACCTGAGCTACATAGACTACATCTAGTGTTCCATGTGTCTATTCTAAGCAAGTGTCATCCCAAAACACATATGGTGTTGTAACCTGTAGAGAATGAAGATATATCCTATGTGGAAGGCCCTATGATGATTCTTGACAAAAAAGTCAAGAAGTTGAAGAAGAAAGATATAGTTCTTGTAAAAGTTCTCTGGCATCACCATGGCGTTAAAGAAGCCACATGGGAGTTAGAGGAAGTGATGAGGAAGAAGTACCCTTCCCTTTTCTCTTGAGATTTCGGGGATGAAATCCATCTTTTAGGGGTTGATAATTGTAACACCCCTGACCTGCGTTATGACCTGACCCTAGATGTTTTGCTTAAGTAAGTTTCTTACAATCTTGATCTCATCTTTTGAAAAGTAATTAAGGCCTTTGTGAAGTTTATTTTCGAATTTGAGCTTATATGTAAAGCTATGTGTGCATTATATGGTAATCTAAGTGAGAAATGTAATTTACCCAAGATGAGGGGTTATGTTGTAAATGTTACATGTTGAATGAATTCTAAGTGTTTTGTATATCATGAAAGAGAATATGATGCTAAGTGGTGTCTTGTGTAAAGCCTAATTCTAAGTGAAAATTTGTGTGACTGATGCTAAGTGCTTGGTGCACCAATTGTAGCACAAATTGCTATATATGAACAAAATGTACGGTTAATGTGTAATTTATCACCTATAGATTGTTTTTTTACTCTTACCCAGTATTACCTAGAGGAGAGAGAAAGAAGGAGACAATATTTTTAAGTCTCTAGAAGTGTTAGTACTCTTAATAATGAAGAAATCAAGAAAATGCGTAAGTTGAATGTTATATACATAAGACATATCAAGTTGTGGAGTTGGAAGGAGGTTCCTATCGGTCATAGAGTCATAAGAGAGCCTCCTATTCGTTTGTGACTTACCCATGATGGGCAAGGCACATCAAGGAAGAAGAGGAGCATCGACTTGCATCTTGTCTTGGAAACGATGGAGAAGAATATTATAATAAAATAGTGGGAGAAAATCTTGCCTTAGATGACAACTCAAGAGTCGATCCTTGTCTCCCATTTTACCCTTGGACTTTTATTTTTGCATGGCTAAATAATAAGTGGCAAGAATGAAATAGCATGCGTCGACCTTGCATGGCTGGGTGGCATGAAGTACCTTGATCAAATGACACCTATTACCGTCTTTTATATAAACCTCAAAGTATAAATACCTTGGCATTCATTTGATGGCAAGATTTTCAGATCTAGAAAGTACCCTCCCTCTTGCATCATGCAACACCTTCCCTTGTGTCACCCATAGTGGAGACAGTAGAAAGGTGAGGCTTGGTATCAGCCAAGAAGGAGAGATATCGGCCAAAGAAAGTTGAAGCAGCCAAGTGAGGTGATATCGCTCAAGGTGACTTGAGATATCGTGCAAGAGCTTGGAGTTCAAGTCTTGGAGCTTGGAGAAGGCTCGTCTTCAACCTTGGAACACGTGGAGTGAAGCTTGAAGCTTGGAAGCTCTTCAAGAGGTGGGTTATATAACTCAAACCCTTCAATATTATTATCCTTTCTTCAATATTATTCAATTAGTTGATTAATTGCAAATTAGGGTTCTCTATGATCAATTGTAATAACCATGAGCTTTAATGTGTAATTAGGACTATTATCCGTAGTTTTGAACCCATTAATGATTTTGAGGTTGATGATGATGACATCATCATTGGATACCCGATATGGGCTGATCACTCTTGA
The DNA here is from genome assembly GCA_963693085.1 of Alisma plantago-aquatica. Lineage (NCBI taxonomy): Eukaryota > Viridiplantae > Streptophyta > Magnoliopsida > Alismatales > Alismataceae > Alisma > Alisma plantago-aquatica. The sequence goes on along the minus strand of OY856415.1, from coordinate 375,705,714 downwards.
ACAACCTGATATGGTTTAAAGACCTTGCAACCCGATATGGGTTGAAGGCTTGGGAAAATGATATGGAACCCATCATGAAGGCTTGCCCAATATGAAAATGGGTCACACTTTGTAAGACAGTCCCATGAACGATATAGAGGATTCCTAACCACCACCTTGTACACGATACTAAGGTGGAGCATTATCTTTGCCTGATATGAGTAAAACCCTAGAATAGGAGATGGGAACCCGACATGTTAATGTCCTTTGAATCATGATACTCTCTCATTACTTTGTGTCGAGTTAATAAACAACTTGGTGTCTATCTTGTTTCATTGTGAGTTCAAGGTTCTTACCATGGGTGGCCACACGATATCGGAATCAAGTACCACCCTATATGGGTGCCCGATATGGGGAATCCATAGGGAAAATTGATATGATGCTCGATGTACATGACCGATATGCATGGCCGATGTGGTGTATGTTATGTATATAACCCAACATGATACTTAATGTAGGTAAACTGATATGATAGATAGTATGGAATCACAATATGGAAATCATGACATCACTTAAGATAGGAGGACATACAATAAGGATGCACGATATTTTGAACCAAGATGGCGCCTGATATGGAAAACCAAGAGGCTACCCGATATGACAAGAGACCTATATGGAAGTTTAACTAAGAGTGAATATGACCAACTAAGGGAAAGAACAAAAAAATTATTATTGTATGGATTGTAATATAATCATAAAAGTATACCTGATATGGTGTACCCTACACGATATGAGGACTAATACACTCTTATACTCGATATAAGAATTATGATCTAGTCCATACATAGTATGATGTTGACCTAAAGACCAGAAGGAGACTAAGTGATACCTGACCCTATATGGTTACACAATATGGTGTTAAGGGATATGTCCTATACATGATATGAGGGTGTGGTTCACCACATGAACAATTGAATACTTGTTAAGATGATAAAGGCATCTACAAATACAATAGAATAATGTTATCAATCATGCTGCTTGATATGGTAGACATGTTCTTACTAATTAAGCTTGTCTAAGTGATGAATATGTTTTAATGCAATATTGAAATGCAAAATATTTGACTCAACTTCATGATGATGAGTGGTAGATCTTAAGGATGAGAATTAAGAAATCTACATCTTTGTAAGGATAAGAGAGAATCTATGATTTGAAAAAAAGTATGTAAATAGTATACAATGCTCCTGAGAAGAGTGGAGTATGAGTTAAGATATAATCTTATTAATGGAATCTTGAAACCTTAATCAGTGGACTCTAACTCCAATTCATAAGAAAGGATGTGTTCCTTAATGTTCCATAGGCATGTGTTTGAAATTGTTGATAATATGATGTAATAATCATGCAGATATCTTAAAGCAATAGGTATGGTTAAGTAAGAGCTATGTGGCTATGTAACACAAAACCAATAAACTATGTGGCTATGTGATACAGATTGAATGAGCTACGTGGAATATTTGAATAAATACCCAGGTTCAATGACCTAGAGGTAATGATCATTTTCTAAGTGGTGACAATGCTTAGTGATGAATGAAGGGTTTGATACCCAAGAGAGATGATGACAAGAGGTTGAGATTCTAAGGGAACTACATGACTTAGTGAATATGAAAGTATATGATGAATGCTTTTATGCTTTTCTTTATAGTAATTGTTGTTAATCTTGTTTGTAACTTGATTGATGCTAAAAATATATAGTAATACACTTAATTAAAAAGATGAATATTATCATGTAGTTGCCCAGACCATAGATCCATTCAGTGTCAGCACTTGTTGAATGGTGAAATGAGTTTTACTCGGAACACATATTTTTTAATATGTGATAATATAACGGTGTTCAGTGGACTCCCAAACTAATATAAGGGTTCTCAGTGGACTCCCAAACTAATATAAGGGTGCTCGCTGGACTCCCAAACTAAATTAAGGGTGCTTAGTGCATTCCCTAAATACCTCAGGTTGCTTAGTGTACTTCCTGATAAAATCAAAATAGGATCGCTCAGTGGTCATCCTGATAATCCGGGAAAGCTAAGTGGTCTTCTCCCGAAGAGAGTACATCCTATGGCAGTAACTCTATAGCAGAGATGTTGTTATACCATGGCATAGCTAATTACAACAGGTACAAGATGTCATGCTGAACCTAAGTGTTACCTAAGTGTTCTCGAGCTGACTGAGAAAGGAGAGGTCTTGACAGTTGGCTCTGCAAATGACCTTGTATGGTACCAATTTTGACTTACTAGTGGTTGGTTGGAGTATGAGCGGTATAACTCATCTCCTCTGGGCTTAAGTATGAATGTAAACTTGTAATCATCCGTGTAGTATATTTGTTTAAGGACCAAATATGGAAACATTAGTTGATACCTTATTATTTCTCTATACATCTTCATAGGCAAATGTTATACATGTTCTTCATATTCCTCTTCATGTGAAAGATGATTTATAGATTTGTTATTAATATCCTTGTTTGGTACTTGAAGATATAACTGTTAAACAAATAGAATACCTGCAGTTTTATATGATTTCTCTGTGATAATAATATTGTTGGCAGAGAGTTATATCTCTCACTGGGACAATAGTCTCACCCCATGGGATCCACAAATTTTTAGGTGGTCACGGATGAGGGACTAGGAACCGAGCTGTAGAAGAAGGATCGCGTTAGTCGGAACAACAGTAGTATTTCATGTCGAGAACGCTATCAGTCAGGGTTTTGTAAATAGATGTCTATGTGTCGTCTCTGTACTCTCAGGTCCTTGGGAGATAGTCCTTAGTGGTTTTCTCGAACAACTTGAGATTTTTGTTTGCTTGTCTCAAGGTTTTTATAATGTTGGTGTAATAGTAAAGCAAAGCAGCTGATACTCATATCCTCGAGAAGAGATGACATACTGAATGTATGACATGAACTATGTGTATGTAAAGCTTTGGTCTTTTGTGTAAAAGCTTATTGGATAGGAATCTATGTGTAAAGATGGTTTTAAATTTTTGTGGTTTTTTTTAACTTTGTTATTTGTGATAATTTCACATTTTTACTAGTGATGGCTTGATTTGTAATCGGGTCGTCACATATGTTCTCCCTGTGTTCTTTCCTTTTCAGAACATAGCATTTATGTTAATCTTATACCACTTGAGATGCACGAGTTTGATGTAATTCTTGGGATGGACACCTTAGAAAATATAAGGCTGTCTCAGATTGTGATTCCACACAAGCTATGTTCACAAATAGTGATAAGACATGGGTCTTTCAAGGGGCAGAAAGATTCTCCTAACCTGTCTAGTGTCAGAAATGGTAGTAGAGAGATTGATGTGACAAGGATGTGAAGTATTCTTGGCACATGTGGTAGACACAAAAGCAGAGAGTCCTAGTCTTTCTAAAGTTCATGTTTTTAGGGAATTCAAGGATGTGTTTTCTGAAGAATTTCTAGATATTCCTCCACCTCAAGAGATTGATTTCGATATTAATCAAATTCCAAGTACACAACCAATAGTACAAACACCTTGTAGGATGGCCCCTTCTAAGATGGTTGAACTCAAGAAACAGTTACAAGAGTTACTTGAGAAAGGTTTCATTCGACTGAGTACTTCGCCATGGGGTGATCTAGTTCTTTTTGTTAAAAAGAAGGATGGGTCTAGACCATTTGGGTGATATTTGATAGGTTGACTAAGTTAGCACATTTTCTTCCTATTCAAATAACCTAAACTACTGAAAAACTTGCACATATCTACATAGATGAGATAGTGCGGTTGCATAGAGTTCCATCCATGATTGTGTCTGATAGAGGTCCCCAATTTACAAGTCAATTTTGGGAACGACTACATAAATCCTTGGGTACGTAGTTAAAGTTTAGCACAACTTTTCACCCTTAGACAGATGGACAATCTGAAAGGACTATACAGACTTTGGAGGACTTTCTTAGGGCATGTGTTCTTCAGTTTACAGGAAATTGGGACTTACACTTGAGCTTAATAGAGTTTGCCTACAAAAATAGCTATGAGACTAGTATTGATATGGCACCATATGAGGTATTATATGGTAGATGTTGTAGATCTCCGTTATGCTGGTATGAAACAGGAGAATACCAACTTCTAGGTCATGAATTAGTACAACAGACAACTGAAAAGATTAAAATAATACAACAACAGTTGAAGGCTGCATAGGATAGATAGAAGTCATATGCCGATAAACTTCATAGACCTTTAGAAATCTAAGTTGGATACAAAGTGTATCTTAAGGTCTCTCTTTGGAAAGGTGTTCTTAGATTTTGGGAAAAGGGTAAGTTAACTCCTAGATTTATGGGACCTTAACCAATGACGGCACGGATTGGAAAGGTAGCTTATAGGTTGGAGTTGCCACCTGAGCTACATAGACTACATCCATTGTTTCATATATCTATGCTGAGAAAGTTTCATACTGATACAGAGTTGGTGTTTCAACCTATAGAGGTAGAATTAAATGAATATATATCCTATGTGGAAGGTCCAATGATGATTCTTGATAGAAGAAACAAGAAGTTGAAAAAGAAAGACATAGTTCTTGTGAAAGTTCTCTAGCATCACCATGGAGTTGAAGAAGCCACATGGGATCTCGAGGAATAAATAAGTAGGAAGTACCCTTCTATTTTCTCTTGATATTTTGGGGACGAAATCCCTTTTTAGTGGTTGATAATTGTAACATCCCTGACATGGGTTATGGCCTAACCCTGGAAGTTTTGCTGATAATTGTAACATCCCTGACCTGGGTTATGGCCTAACCCAGGATGTATTGCTTAAGTAAGTTATTTACAAACTTGTTATAATCTTTTGAGAAGAAATTAAGACTCTCCTAGAGTTTAATTTTCAAGTTTGAGCTTATTTGCAAACTGTTTGTGCATTATACGATAGTTTGGGTGTAAAGTGCAATTTATCCAAAGATGAGGAATTACATTGAAAAATGTCACATGTTGAATGTACCTCATGTGTTTTAGCATCATAATAGAGATAATGATGCTAAGGGGCAACTTGTGGAAAGCTTAAATTTCAAATTGAAACTTGTTTGAATAATGTTAGTGCCTTGTGCACCAATTTTGGTACAAATTGTAATTTACCTAAAATGTAGGGTTGATATGAAAATTACCACTTCTAGAGTGTCCCTACTCCATCCTAGTATCATATAGAGGAGATATAAATAAATATTCACCATGTTTGAATCATCTTTGAAGAGGTAGCATTCTTGGTGATGAAAAGACCAAGAAAAGATGCATAGTTGAAGCCTTTATATGAGATGTATCGAGTTGTAGAGCTCAAATGGGGATGCCTATCGGCCAAGAAACCATAGTAGGAGGTCCCATATAGTTTTATCAACTCTTATACTTTTCCATGATGGTATAAGAACCTCAAGGAGGTGATGTGTATTGGTTTGCAACTTTTCTTAGAAAAAGTGTATCGATTTGTGTATAAAGTGATGTTGAGTTGAAATACCTTGCTCAACAAGATAACTAAGAGCCGAAATCTTATCCCTAGATTATCCTAAAGAGTTTTTCATGTCAAGATAAATATGCATGCATGGACACATGTCAATCATTCATGGACATGTGGCACCTAGTAATCTAAAATGATGACACCTCATATACACTCTTTTTCATGGACCAAAACTATATATACCATTCCTTTCACCTACTAGTGAAATTTTTTGAATATTACCACCCTCTTTCTCTTATATATCATGCATATAGTCTTGGTATCATGCATAGTTGAAGGGTTATTGTGCATAGAGCCTTGGGATCGGCCATAGCAAGGTGATATCGGCCATAGCAAGGTGATATCGGCCATAGCAAAGTGATATCAGCCATAGCAAAGTGATATCGTCCACAAGTGAAGAAATATCGGCCACAAATGAAGGGATATAAGCCACAAGTGAGGGGATATCATGCATGAGTGGTGAGGTATCATGCATGGTTCTAAGGAACAAGAAGGAGCTCAAGTCTTAACCCTAAGGTGAAGCCATGATCATCTTTAACCTTGGATTAGATCATGGATCTAGGGTTGTGATCTTCCTTTCTTTTCTTCTTCACCAAATAATTATCCATGGTGATTTTTTTCATATAGAGGAGTTGTGAAGATCATATTCAACCTTGGGAATGTGAAGCTTTGGAGCCTAGATCTTTGAAGTTGTTCTTGAGGTGAGTTGTATAACTTGAACCCAATCATGTTATTATTCACCATCAATCTTGCTACATTTTATGATCTACTTTCAATTTCGAATTTTCTTGAATAATTGATGAATCCATGAGTTCTAATAATTGCAAAGACTTATTGTCCATGAACTAGAATAGTAATAATGAAGGTCTTGAGCTTGAGGATGATGACATCATCATGGTCCAACTTGATATTGGGTTGAAGCACCTCTAACCCGATATGGTGATGTGAACACACCACTAGCATGATATAGTGATGAGTTTATACCTCATGGATGATATGAGTGACACACACACATCTCATGCAATATATGGGGTCAATCACACACCTTATGCACAATATGGGGCCAAGCACACACCTTATGCACGATATGGATACCCCTAACCCGATATGGTGTTGAAACCCAACATACATTGGAACCCCAAACCTCTATTGGTTTGTACACTTGAGTTGGTCTAGACTAACCTACTGTCTAGGTTGTCACTTATCACATGATGAAGGGTAGGCCGATACCATGAAGGTTTGAAGAGATATGAGCATAAGGGTCTAACCCCATACACAAACCCGAATGTTGAGCAACTCGATATGGAAGCACGATATGGTGATGAGGATACACCTTAAGCACGGCATGATGTGAAGCATACACACACCTCTATGCCTGATATGGAAGCATACACACACCTCTATGCCCAATATAGAGGAAGTACCTCAATCCTATATACTTGATTGAGTAACACATGAAGTGTGTTACGTCAAGTTATACATTAAGATGTATAGAGTTCAATGCATTTTGATAATTATGGGCCAGTGTACCTTGAGAGAAGGATTGAGCCAACTTAATAAGGTATGATGTAATCATTATCCTAGAAAGGATGAGAGAGAAACTCATACTCTGTGTGTTAATCATTCTATGAGCATACATTATTGCCCCTATATGTGTAGAGCTATGCATTGGGGTTTTGATTCTTAATAAAATGAATTAGGGTTTGATTCTTGATAATATGATCTTGAAACCCTGATCGGTTAAATAGTGGAAACCCTAACCCTAATAATTGGTGATGGTATGCACTTGAAACCTTAATCGGTAAGGAAGGGAAACCCTAACCCTAATAATGGGAAGGTAGTATGTATTTCATGGTAATGATATGCATTTGATATTGCCAATGAAGTGGCACTCGAGTGGTAGAAATTGTGTTGTATGACCGAGAGATCAAGATATGCATTTGATATTGTTGTTATCATGAAATACTAACCATGCAGGTATCATGAGATGATGAGCATATCCAGGTATGAGCTATGATGTTCATATGATACAGATCTAAATGGGCCTTGTGAGCCATGTGAAATACTTGTGCAATAAGTATAATGTATACCTAGTCTGAGGACCTAGAGATAGTTACCTGATAAGTGGTAACGATGTTTAGTGATGAACTAAGGGTTTTAATACCCAGATCTAGCAATCATGATGATGATAAAGCTAAGGGATGAGAATTCCCAGTAATGGGAAAAGGGATTAAGATCCTTAGTGTTATATGTGTTCCAAAGATCATGGAAGTACTTGAGAAATATATGACATCTTTCTTTGTAACATCTATTATAATCCATGCTTGTAACTTGGTTGATGCTAAAAGATACTGTAATACATCTAATTAATCAAGTGAAATCTTATCATGTAGTTGCCCTAACCATAGATCCATTCAGTGTCAGAATTTGTTGAATGGTGAAACGAGTTTAACTTGGCATACTTATTATTGAATATGTAATCTTCTTCATTCTGGGGTTGCTCAGTGAACTCCCCAAATAAATTGAGAAAGGTTAGTGACCATCCTGATGAAAATAAATTGGGAAAGCTTGATGATCATCCCGAAGAGAGTGCATGCTATGGCTGTAACTCTATAGAGAAGATACTAGTATACCCTGGTAAGAAATTGTAGTTGACATAAGATGTCCTTCCAATAGTATCGTACTGACCAAGACGGGTGAGGTCTTGGAAGCCGGCTCTTCCATTGACCTTTTATAGTACTGATTTTGACTAAGTGGTCGTCGGTTGGAGCATGAGCACTATACTCTGGGCAAAAGTGTGATTGTAAATATGTAATCAGCCATGTAGCATATCTACTTAAGGATTGAATACGGAAACTGTAACATCCCTGACATGGGTTATAACCTAACCCTAGAAGTTTTGCCTAAATATGTAATTATATGCTTGTGAATGCTCCCTGGCATGTAATTAAGTTCCTCAGGAACATATTTTTTTCAATCTTTGCTCCTTTTTAAACAAAGTTGTAGCATTGTGTTGTATGCAGGGACCTATGTGCAAATTACCCAGTTAAGGGGTTTAACTTACAATGTTCACAGGTTAAGATGTTCTTTTGATGATGAGACATCATATGAGTGAATATGATAAGGTATGATGGATTTACCAAGCTTGGGCATCAAGATGCAGCTTGTGGAATGATCCTTGTGCTTAAAAACCCTAATTTGGAGTAAAGTGCAATTTACCCAAATTGAGGGGTGCAACTTGTAAAATACACCTTATAGAACATCTTTTATAACTCTAGAAATCATTTAGAGTATAAATGATGAAAGGGACACATCAATGAATAATCATATAAGAAAAGTGATCTTTGTGGTAAAAACCACCTAGTATGAGTAAGGAGACCTTTCATGTATGTACCCTAGTTGAAAGTTGGCTTTCTTTACCCTTAAATCTTAAGTTTACATGAGCTTTGTATAAGTTTAGTTGCGCTTGGACGTGCCCTTGAATAAGGAGGGACTTGGATGAGAATTTCAAGTTCTAGAGGTCCTTATGGTGTAATATAGCCTAAAGTATATAAGCTAGAATCCTTGCAAACCAACCAAACGTATCACTTCTTCTCTTCATTTCTCTTCTGTCTCAAAATGGCTAAGGCAAAGCTTTGGAGCTCAGGGAGACAACCAAGTAGTTCCAAGGTGAGTAGGAACCATCTTCTAGCTCGAATTCATGGAGGAATTCTTCTTAAAAGGTTGGTTCTATGGTTAACTCACTTAGGTTCTTTGTTCTAGCCGATCATCCCCACCTTTTCCTTGGAGAATCACCTCTGGCCGAGTGTGGATCTCAAGACACCATTAGAGGCTTGAAGCTTGGAAGCTTGGAGCTCTAGGAACTATGTTCTAAGTATAATTCTAAACATTTTGCTTTATATGCATATCTTGTTCTTGCAGTATTTGCATTTAGTTCTTCTTCTACCTCCCTTCTTCCTTGCACTTTTGCAAGCAAAACGGTGGAATAACCGACCTTGACAGAGGTTGAAGATGATGGGCGTGGATTCCTAGGTTACTTTATCAAACGACCTTGGACCCTTTTTGTCCAAACGGTTGCAAACCGTTTAAGGTCAAACGGTTTCAAACCGTTTGATCTCAAACGACCTTGCAAGACCGTTTGGATTGAAACGGTCTCAAGACCGTTTGATAGGGTTGACCAAGGGACGACCATTTGAGGGTCTGTTGGTAATATATTGAATTTCATTCCTACAAAGAACAAAGTTTAATTCTTAACCAATTGAGAGTTGAAGGTACTTCAACATCCTAACCCAAATCGGGTTGAAATTGTTGTTTTCATGGATAGATCTTGTTGAGTTTTGGGTTGAAGGACCCAAACGGTCTCAAGACCATTTGGGGGTTCATCCAAACAGTCTCAAGACCGTTTGGTGACAACCCAATACCGTTTGAAGGTCTAGGGTTGAGCTAATTTGATGGTTTGAGGGTCCAATTGCAATAAGTTGATGAATTGATAAAATTACTTATTTTAGACCTAATTAGGGTTCAACCCTTATCCAACCGACTTGGTTTTTGGTCAAACTTTGGGCAAACGGTCTCAAGACCATTTGGAGGTCATCCAAATGACCTCAAGACCGTTTGGGCCAAGTTTGAGCCCAATTGGAGGTCAATTGATAGGTTCAACCTTGATTTGATTCACCTTGTTGAACATTGATGACTATACGATTGAAACCCTAATCGAGATGGACTTAACCCTAATTGGCTTTCAATTGAGGGTTAATTTGGTGTCCAATTGATTGAGGCTCATCCTAATTGACTCAATTTATAAGTGGTTAACATGGATTTGGCCAATTGAGGGCTTCAAACATACTTAACCATAAACATTTGTAACTTTTGAACCATGTTGGAGGTCCAAACGGTTTGAGCCCATTTGGACCAAACGGTCTCAAGACCGTTTGGGCTCAAATGATCTCAAGGTCTTTTGGACCAATCGATCTCAAGACAAATTGATCAAACGGTTTCAAACTGCATAAGCTCAAACGGTTTGGAAAGTCAACCTTTCCAAACGGTCAACGCACCCAAACGGTTTGGGAAAACGACCTTGAGGTCATGCGGTCTTGGAGTCAAACCTAGCAAATGGTCAACGCACCCAAACGGTTTCAAACCGTTTGGTGGTTGAAGGTTGAAACCGTTTGGAGGTTTTCAAGGTTATTTATACTTAATCACTTGAAGTTGTAATTGGTTCAATGGTGATCTAATCTAAACCCTAATGGTATCTTAGGACATTAAGGGACTAAGTGACTAATGAATTGATCCATGATGGTGATCAATGGGTAATTTACCAAAATACCCTTGAAGGGCTCAAATGAAGTATACCTTGTTCTAATCAAACCCTAATCACATGATAGTGATGTTTTGACTTATGTTAGTCAATGGGGACTTAACCCAACCTGATCTAGAGTGGTGTAATCACCATCTACTAGTAAGAAGAGAGAGAAAGTATCATAGGAGAGAGAAAGTACCCTTTTATGGTGGAAACTCAAGTAAAATACCTTCAATACACATGAATGTGCATGATTAGGGTATGATCCACCTATGTGAGATCATGGAAACCCTAATTATGATAATTGATGAATCTTAATCTTATCTGAGGACTTTAATGATAAAGTTTCTCATACATGATGATGTAATGAGTTCTATTCACCATGGAGTGAATAGTAAACCCAAATTCTAGGGTGATGACATGTAATGTGAATAGTAAACCCTAATTGATGAAAATTGGGGAACTTGATTCTTCTAAGAGTTTGAAAGTATAACCTCTAGAATGAATTGTTTACTGTTATCAGTTGAATTAATCATGCAGGTTGTCATGAGATGATGATCACATCCAGGTATGGATTATGATACTATATTCATTGAAAGCATGCTTTAGCTTTATGAATAAGTAAAATATCTTGATGCCTTGTTAGTGGCATCTAATGAGATTTATGGGCTGTGAGAGCCATGAGTATCATCAAGGTCATGCTTAACAGATGACCTGTGATGAGATGATTGAGAAATGATAATTGATGTGAGTTAGACTTGTTACATTTAGTATTCTTTTTTCATAGCTGCTATGCTAATGTTTATTGTTTGAGAACATGTATGATGCTAAAAGAATACTGAATGTACCTAACTAATCAAGTGTAATCATACTATGTAAATCCCTAATCATAGATCCATCATTGTCAGAGACCAAATGATGGTGAAACAGGTTTTCCTAAGGGAACTCCTGGATCACATACTTTTGAGTATGTGGGGTATATGGATGTGTAGAACCTTACATCCTAGTGTAGGTATTGATGTAGATGTGTAATCCGTCAACCCTTCACTACAAATCCATACCGCATCAGTGGAAGGTAAACACGAAATCTCCTGATGACGAAGAGAGCACAGATACCGCATCAGTGGAAGGTAAAGACGAAATCTCCTGATGACGAAGAGAGTACAGAACGCCACTGTAACTCTAAAATAGTGAAGGACCAGATTACCCTGGTGAGCTATAACAGCAGAGACATAAGATGTCCTGCAAGCAATCCTCTTACTGACTGAGGAAGGTGAAGGTCATGAGAATTCGGCTCTTTCAATGACCTAGTATGATACCGAGGCAACTTAACAGTGGTCGGTTTGAGTATGAGTGGTATACCTCATCTCCGTAGGGCTTAGGGATGTTTGTAAAACATAATCAGCTGCGTAGTATATCTGCTTAGATTAAAACTACGAGATACTGGATTGATGTTACACTGCATAAATAGATATGTTATTCATATTGCTTACATTTGCTACTTTACTGAGTTATCTATCTGCTATTGATTACTTAGAAGGCTTCTAAATGCTTCTATTGATCATTGATTTCTATATAAAGTCTCTAGTGGAGAGTTATAACTCTCACTGGGACAATTATTTAAAATTGTCTCACCCCGTAGACTTCAACTTTTTAGGTGGTCGTCGAAGACGGAGGAACCGGTCTACAGGTGACCAATCCCGGCAGCAGGAGCACCGGGAGCAGCAGTAAATCTCAGGTGGAGATTCAGCCTGCTATGTGGTGTAGTTAGAATCAGTCCTATGTGTCCTCTGTACTCTTAGGTCTTGGAGTTGGTGGTCTGAGATTTTGTTACGAATCTTGAGATTTTGAATCATGATGTGTATAATTACTCAAGAAGTAATTTGACAGAGATGTAAATAGTTTATCTCCTTTTATGAAGGAAGTTTTATGGTTTTGATGTCTTATCTCAAAAAGTTTTAATTTCCGCTGATTTTTGGTATTCCGCTACTAATCGAATTGCTTCCGCTAAGTTTAATTCGAGGTTTATGTGTTTATCTCGGGTTTTGGAGATTAGAGCCCACAATTAAGTGGTATCAGAGCTCTAGGTTCGCCGAGTCTACAGAGACATAAGACTTAGGATGTCGAGTCTATCTTTAGTATTCCTTCCTTATCTAATAAAATCTTCTACTCCTCAGGAGAAGAAGATACATAAGAATGTCAGAGCCACATGATGAGTACGTGGTAGAAAGTAGTGCTAGTGCACCTCAAGGCGGTGCAAGGGTTCCAGAAATAGAACAGCCTGCACCTGAGCCACCCAGGGAGCCACCCCAGTTTGACCCAGCTGACATGGGTAACCCAGCAGTTCAGACGATGTTCGGGCAGTTTATGACTGCCATGATGCACATTATCGACAGGATGCCTATGCCTGCACCCAGGGCACATGTCCAACCAGAAGGTCAAGGTATCGGAAAGACGTTCGAGCGACTACGTCGTGTCGGAGCTACCGAGTACTTTGGGACTGCCGACCCCGCAGATGCTGATCTGTGGTTGACAGAGTTGGAGAAGGCTTTCAGGATTCTCAATATCCCTGAAGCTGAGAAGGTCAGACATGCAGTCTATCTTCTCAAAGGAAGCGCTGGTCACTGGTGGACAATGGAAGAGCAAAAGAGACTTGGAATGGAGATCTCGTGGGAAGACTTTCGGCGGGAATTTATTCACAGATATTTCCCAAAGACCTTCCTAGACGAGAAGATCTCTCAGTTTGAGAGACTAAGGCAGGGCATGATGAACATTAGCGAGTATGAAGCTAAGTTCATGGAGTTGTTGCGGTTTTGTCTGCACATGGCTGCCACAGAAGAAGAAAGAATCAGAAGGTTTGAGAGGGGTTTGAATGCTGACATGACTACCCCTGTGTCTGCCTTAGAAAACCGAGAGAGATTCTCTACCTTCGTTGAGTTAGTCCGAAGGATAGAGAGATCTGTGGTTGAGAAGAGGCAAACTCAGAAAAGATATCCACAGTTCCAGGGTTCTTCATCTAGGGACTTTAAGAAGCCTAGATCCTCTGCACCTAACCCTCCACCACCTAGATCTAGTTCTCAAACTCAGTGGTCTCCAAGTAGAGGTAGAGGACGAGGACAACCACCTCAGGAGACTCACAGCTCTGCATAATTGTCAGTTACTGGACCACCAAGACCACAACAACTGGAGAGAAGGTGCTACAACTGTGGTAAGGTGGGACATTTGATGAAGGACTGTCGATCTAAGCCTGTCAGTGTGACACATCCTCCGAGACAAGGTCAACAGGGATCACAGAGAAGGCAATCTCAAGGAGCAGCTCGAGGACGCGGGCAAGCGTCTCAAGCTGGATCATCAGCACCACCTCAACACCAGGCTACAGCGAGGTTCTATGCTATGAACCCACCAGAGGCAGTGGTCGATCCACAAGTGGTGGCAGGTCAGATGGAACTTTTATATTCTGATATGTCTAAATCTTGTGTAGTATCTGTTCTGATTGACCCGGGTGCTACGCACTCTTTCATCACTGGAAGAGTGATTCGCAACTGCAATATGACTATCAGTCATAGGGCAGATAGTTTGTTGTTGGAGACTTCGTTGAGTGAGTCAGCCGTTCAGTAGGAGGTATGCTCTCCCTGCATCCTCTTCTTTTCTGATCATCTCATTCAAGTGGATCTTATACCACTTGATATGCAAGGATTTGATGTAATCCTCGGGATGGATACCTTGGAAAGGTATAGAGTTGTCTTGGATTGTGAGTCCAAGTTGGCAGTGTTTGCTGATGAAAGCAACACATGGATCTTTCAAGGAGAAAGAAAGATTCTGCCCACCTGTCTTGTATCAGCTATGGTTGTTGATAAGCTGATGAGGCAAGGATGTTATGCATTCTTGGCCCATGTGGTAGATGTTACCAAAGAGAGTCCCAACCCTGCTGAAGTTCCTATAGTCAGGGAATTCGAGGATGTGTTTCCTGAAGAACTTCCTGGTATACCACTACCTCGGGAGATTGATTTTGAGATCAATTTGATCCCAGATACGAAACCCATAGCCCAGACTCCGTATAGGATGGCGCCTGCCGAGATGGCAGAACTCAAGAAACAGCTTCAAGAGTTACTTGAGAAAGGTTTCATCCGACCGAGTACCTCACCTTGGGGTGCTCCGGTTTTGTTTGTTAAAAAGAAAGATGGGTCAATGCAGTTGTGCATTGACTACAGACAACTCAATAAAGTAACAATAAAGAACAAGTACCCTTTGCCATGGATTGATGATCTTTTTGACCAGTTGCGTGGTGCAACAGTCTTCTCAAAGATAGACTTAAGGTCTGGATATCATCAACTCCACATTAAGGACAGTGACATATCAAAGTAAAGACTTTAGGACAAGATATGGTCACTATGAGTTCACGGTTATGTCGTTTGGACTAACCAATGCACCAGCTGCATTCATGGAACTCATGAATAGAGTCTTTTGACCCTTCCTTGATCAGTGTGTTGTCGTCTTCATAGATGACATTCTAATTTATAGTAAGGATGCTCAGTAGCATGAGCAGCATCTTCGCCAAACTTTGACCTTGCTAAGAGAACATAAGCTATACGCTAAGTTTAGCAAGTGCGAGTTCTGGTTACCTGAAGTGTCTTTTCTTGGACATGTGGTATCTGCCTCGGGAATTCGAGTTGACCCTAAAAAGGTAGAATCTATTCTACAGTGGGAACAACCGAAGACGCTGACGGAGATTCGAAGTTTCCTAGGGTTAGCAGGATACTACCGAAGGTTCATTAAGAACTTCAGTTCTATAGCCTTACCTTTGACCAAGTTAACCCGAAAAGATGTTCCTTTTGCTTGGAGTGATAAGTGTCAATAGTCTTTTCAGCTGTTGAAGGAGAGGTTGACAAGTGCACCTGTGCTTGTGCTACCTGAGCAAGGAAAAGGATATGTAGTCTTTTGTGATGCCTCCATGAATGGACTTGGTTGTGTGTTGATGCAAGATAAACAAGTAATTTCTTTTGCTTCCCGACAGCTTAAGAAACACGAGGAGAATTATCCGACACACGATATGGAGTTAGCTGCTGTGGTTCATGCCTTGAAGATCTGGAGACATTATCTCTCGGAGAAAGCTTCCAGATTTTCACAGACCACAAGAACCTTAAGTATATCTTCTCTCAGCATAAACTTAACATGAGGCAACGTCACTGGATGGAGTTAATCAAGGACTATGACTGTATGATTGATTACCATCTGGGCAAGGCCAATGTGGTTGCAGATGCCTTGAGTAGGAAATCAGCAACATCAACCATGGATAGAGCACAACTAAGTTCCTTAGTATGTTCTCGGAGAGATATGCTTATCTCTTTAAGGCAAGACAATGTACAGTTGAAGGTGTCATTGTTAGCCGGTTTGTTAGCTGAGATGCATATTAAACCTACTCTAAGAGAGCAGATAAAGGAGGCACAACAAGTTGATGCTACAGTTCAACAGATTAGATCTGAGTATGGTAGTGAGAAGCGAGATGGTTTTCATGAGTCAGATGACCAAGTGGCATGCTATCATGGGAGGATGATAGTGCCATATGTAGATAACCTGAGGAAGTTAGTTCTGGAGGAAGCTCATTCTTCGATGTATGCTATGCATCCAGGGAGCACCAAGATGTATCGAAACTTGAAAGATATGTATTGGTGGCCCGGGATGAAGAAGGATGTAGTTGAGTTTGTTCTGAGGTGTCATGTGTGTCAGCAGATCAAGGCTGAGCACCAGAAACCTGCAGGAACAATGCAATCTTTACCCATACCACAGTGAAAGTGGGACCATGTGACCATGGACTTTGTTGTTGGCCTACCCAGGACAAGCAAAGGACATGATTCCATTTGGGTAGTTGTTGATAGGTTGACAAAGACAACGCATTTCTTACCTGTCAAAACAACCTATTCTGCTGAAAGGTTATCCCAGTTGTATGTTCAAGAGATAGTGCGTTTGCACGGAGTTCCTGTCACTATAGTTTCTGACAGAGGTCCCCAGTTTACAAGTCATTTTTGGGAGCAGTTACACAGAGCTTTAGGCACCAAGTTAAGGTTTAGTACAGCCTTTCACCCACAGACTGATGGACAGTCTGGAAGGACTATACAGACCTTGGAAGACCTGTTGAGGGCATGTGTTCTTTAGTTTACCGGGAGTTGGGATCTACATCTGAGCTTGATAGAGTTTGCCTATAACAATAGCTATCAGCATAGCATTGATATGGCACCATATGAAGCCTTGTATGGTAGACGTTTTAGATCACCCTTGTGTTGGTATGAGACTGGTGAGCATCAGTTGTTAGGTCCTGATCTTGTGCAGCAGACTACAGAGAAGATTAAAGTTATTCAGCAACAGCTTAAGACTGCACAAGATAGACAGAAGTCTTATGCCGACAGACGTCGTAAACCTTTAGAGTTCTAGGTTGGAGACAGAGTGTATCTCAAGGTCTCACCTTGGAAAGGAGTCCTTCGTTTTGGAAGGACAGTAAAGTTAGCTCCTAGATTTATGGGACCTTATCCAATTGTTGAAAGAGTTGGAAAGGTGGCCTATAGACTAGAGTTACCTCAGGAGTTGCAGAAGTTACACCCGGTGTTTCACATTTCTATGCTGAGGAAATGTCACCCAGATACCGAGTCAGTTCTACAACCTATGGAAGTAGAATTGAATGAAGATATAACATATGAGGAAGGACCAGTGTCAATCCTTGATAACAGAACTAAAAAGTTAAAGAAGAAAGATATAAGCCTTGTAAAAGTCCTATGGAACCACCGTGGTGTCGAAGAAGCCGCTTGGGAACTAGAGGATGAGATGAGAAGGAAATACCCTGCTCTTTTCTCATAATATGTTTTATTGATTTTGGGGACGAAATCCTTGTAAGGGGTGGATAATTTGTAACATCCCTGACCTGGGTTATAACCTAACCCTAGAAGTTTTGCCTAAATATGTAATTATATACTTGTGAATGCTCCCTGGCATGTAATTAAGTTCCTCAGGAACATATTTTTTTCAATCTTTGCTCCTTTTTAAACAAAGTTGTAGCATTGTGTTGTATGCAGGGACCTATGTGCAAATTACCCAGTAAAGGGGTTTAACTTACAATGTTCGCAGGTTAAGATGTTCTTTTGATGATGAGACATCATATGAGTGAATATGATAAGGTATGATGGATTTCCCAAGCTTGGGCATCAAGATGCAGCTTGTGGAATGATCCTTGTGCTTAAAAACCCTAATTTGGAGTAAAGTGCAATTTACCCAAATTGAGGGGTGCAACTTGTAAAATACACCTTCTAGAACATCTTTTATAACTCTTGAAATCATTTAGAGTAGAAATTATGAAAGGGACACATCAATGAATAATCAGATAAGAAAAGTGATCTTTGTGGTAAAAATCACCTAGTATGAGTAAGGAGACCTTTCATGTATGTACCCTAGTTGAAAGTTGGCTTTCTTTACCCTTAAATCTTAAGTTTACATGAGCTTTGTATAAGTTTAGATGATCTTGTAGGTGCCCTTGAATAAGGAGGGACTTGGATGAGAATTTCAAGTTCTAGAGGTCCTTATGGTGTAATATAGCCTAAAGTATATAAGCTAGAATCCTTGCAAACCAACCAAACGTATCACTTCTTCTCATCATTTCTCTTCTTTCTCAAAACGGCTAAGGAAAAGCTTTGGAGCTCAGGGAGACGACCAAGGAGTTCCAAGGTGAGTAGGAACCATCTTCTAGCTCGAATTCATGGAGGAATTCTTCTTAAAAGGTTGGTTCTATGGTTAACTCACTTAGGTTCTTTGTTCTAGCCGATCATCCCCACCTTTTCCTTGGAGAATCACCTCTGGCCGAGTTTTGGAGCTCAAGAAACCATTAGAGGCTTGAAGATTGGAAGCTTGTAGCTCTAGGAACTATGTTCTAAGGCGGGTTTTATAATTCTAAACTTTTTGCTTTATATGCATATCTTGTTCTTGCAATTTTTGCATTTAGTTCTTCTTCTACCTCCCTTCTTCCTTGCACTTTTGCAAGCAAAATGGTGGAATAACCGAACTTGATAGAGGTTGAAGATGATGGGCGTGGATTCCTAGGTTACTTTATCAAACGACCTTGGACCCTTTTTGTCCAAACGGTTGCAAACCGTTTAAGGTCAAACGGTTTCAAACCGTTTGATCTCAAACGACCTTGCAAGACCGTTTGGATTGAAACAGTCTCAAGACCGTTTGATAGGGTTGACCAAGGGACGACCATTTGAGGGTCTGCTGGTAATATATTGAATTTCATTCCTGCAAAGAATCAAAGTTTAATTCTTAACCAATTGAGAGTTGAAGGTACTTCAACATCCTAACCCTAATCGGGTTGAAATTGTTGTTTTCATGGATAGATCTTGTTGAGTTTTGGGTTGAAGGGCCTAAACGGTCTCAATACCATTTGGGGGTTCATCCAAATGGTCTCAAGACCGTTTGGTGACAACCCAAGACCGTTTGAAGGTCTAGGGTTGAGCTAATTTGATGGTTTGAGGGTCCAATTGCAACAAGTTGATGAATTGATAACATTACTGATTTTAGACCTAATTAGGGTTCAATCCTTATCCAACCGACTTGGTTTTTGGTCAAACTTTGGGCAAACGGTCTCAAGACCGTTTGGAGGTCATCCAAACGACCTCAAGACCGTTTGGGCCAAGTTTGAGCCCAATTGGAGGTCAATTGATAGGTTCAACCTTGATTTGATTCACCTTGTTGAACATTGATGACTATCCGATTGAAACCCTAATTGAGATGGACTTAACCCTAATTGGCTTTCAATTGAGGGTTAATTTGGTGTCCAATTGATTGAGGCTCATCCTAATTGAATCAATTTATAAGTGGTTAACATGGCTTTGGCCAATTGAGGGCTTCAAACATACTTAACCATAAACATTTGTAACTTTTGAACCATGTTGGAGGTCCAAACGGTTTGAGCCCATTTGGACCAAACGGTCTCAAGACCGTTTGAGGCCAAACGGTCTCAAGACCATTTGGGTCCAAACGGTCTCAAGACCGTTTGGGCTCAAGCGATCTCAAGGTCGTTTGGACCAATCGATCTCAAGACAAATTGATCAAACGGTTTCAAACCGCATAAGCTCAAACGGTTTGGAAAGTCAACATTTCCAAATGGTCAACGCACCCAAACGGTTTGGGAAAACGACATTGAGGTCATGCGGTCTTGGAGTCAAACCTAGCAAACGGTCAACGCACCCAAACGGTTTGGGCAAACGACCTTGAGGTCATGCGGTCTTGGAGTCAAACCTAGCAAACGGTCAACGCACCCAAACGGTTTCAAACCGTTTGGTGGTTGAAGGTTGAAACTGTTTGGAGGTTTTCAAGGTTATTTATACTTAATCACTTGAAGTTGTAATTGTTTCAATGGTGATTTAATCTAAACCCTAATGGTATCTTAGGACATTAAGGGACTAAGTGGCTAATGAATTGACCCATTATGGTGATCAATGGGTAATTTACCAAAATACCCTTGAAGGGCTCAAATGAAGCATACCTTGTTCTAATCAAACCCTAATCACATGATAGTGATGTTTTGACTTATGTTAGTCAATGGGGACTTAACCCAACCTGATCTAGAGTGGTGTAATCACCATCTACTAGTAAGAGGAGAGAGAAAGTATCATAGGAGAGATAAAGTACCCTTTTATGGTGGAAACTCAAGTAAAATACCTTCAATACACATGAATGTGCATGATTAGGGTATGATCCACCTATGTGAGATCATGGAAACCCTAATTATGATAATTGATGAATCTTAATCTTATCTGAGGACTTTAATGATAAAGTTTCTCATACATGATGATGTAATGAGTTCTATTCACCATGGAGTGAATAGTAAACCCTAATTCTAGGGTGATGACATGTAATGTGAATAGTAAACCCTAATTGATGAAAATTGGGGAACTTGATTCTTCTAAGAGTTTGAAAGTATAACCTCTAGAATGAATTGTTTACTGTTATCAGTTGAATTAATCATGCAGGTTGTCATGAGATGATGATCACATCCAGGTATGGATTATGATACTATATTCATTGAAAGCATGCTTTAGCTTTATGAATAAGTGAAATATCCTGATGCCTTGTTAGTGGCATCTAATGAGATTTATGGGCTTTGAGAGCCATGAGTATCATCAAGGTCATGCTTAACAGATGACCTGTGATGAGATGATTGAGAAATGATAATTGATGTGAGTTAGACTTGTTACATTTAGTATTCTTCCTTCATAGTTGCTATGCTAATGTTTATTGTTTGAGAACATGTATGATGCTAAAAGAATACTGAATGTAACTAACTAATCAAGTGTAATCATACTATGTAAAGCCCTGATCATAGATCCATCATTGTCAGAGACCAAATGATGGTGAAACAGGTTTTCCTAAGGGAACTCCTGGATCACATACTTTTGAGTATGTGGGGTATATGGATGTGTAGAACCTTACATCCTAGTGTAGGTACTGGTGTAGATGTGTAATCCGTCAACCCTTCACTACAAATCCATACCGCATCAGTGGAAGGTAAACACGAAATCTCCTGATGACGAAGAGAGCACAGATACCGCATCAGTGGAAGGTAAACACGAAATCTCCTGATGACGAAGAGAGTACAGAACGCCACTGTAACTCTAAAATAGCGAAGGACCAGATTACCCTGGTGAGCTATAACAGCAGATACATAAGATGTCCTGCAAGCAATCCTCTTACTGACTGAGGAAGGTGAAGGTCATGAGAATCCGGCTCTTTCAATGACCTAGTATGATACCGAGGCAACTTAACAGTGGTCGGTTGGAGTATGAGTGGTATACATCATCTCTGCAGGGCTTAGGGATGTTTGTAAAACATAATCAGCCGCGTAGTATATCTGCTTAGATTAAAACTACGAGATACTGGATTGATGTTACACTGCATAAATAGATATGTTATTCATATTGCTTACATTTGCTACTTTACTGAGTTATCTATCTGCTGTTGATTACTTAGAAGGCTTCTATATGCTTCTATTGATCATTGATTGCTATATAAAGTCTCTAGTGGAGAGTTATAACTCTCGCTGGGACAATTATTTAAAATTGTCTCACCCCGTAGACTTCCACTTTTTAGGTGGTCGTCGAAGACAGAGGAACCGGTCTACAGATGACCAATCCCGGCAACAGGAGCACCAGGAGCAGCAGTAAATCTCAGGTGGAGATTCAACCTGCTATGTGGTGTAGTTAGAGTCAGTCCTATGTGTCCTCTGTACTCTCAGGTCTTGGAGTTGTTGGTCTGAGATTTTGTTACGAATCTTGAGATTTTGAATCATGATGTGTATAATTACTCAAGAAGTAATTTGACAGAGATGTAAACAGTTTATCTCCTTTTATGAAGGAAGTTTTATGGTTTTGATGTCTTATCTCAAAAAGTTTTAATTTCCGCTGATTTTTGGTATTCCGCTACTAATCGAATCGCTTCCGCTAAGTTTAATTCGAGGTTTATGTGTTTATCTCAGGTTTTGGAGATCAGAGCCCACAGAAACATTGGTTCATGTTACATTATTTCTATGCATCTTAGTTGATAGATGTTATACATGTTCTTCATATTCCTTATAATGCAAAAAGATGATCTATAGCTCTATCATGGATAGTTGAAGTACTTTACATTTCTATTGCTTTGCACTGCAATTAAATAATGATTAAACATGCTTATTTACATAAAAGATCCTTTTCTTAGTGTTATATTGTTTACCTGTGATAATAATATTGTTGGTGGAGAGTTATATCTCTCACTGGTACTTGTGTCTCACCCTGTGGGATCTACAATTTTTAGGTGGACGTGTATGAGGAGGTAGAGACCATACTGCAAAGGAAGGACAACAATAGCAATAATAGCTCAGGTTGAGTGTACTGTCTGTCGTGCTTGTAGATAGAAGTCATGTGTGTCGTCTTTGTACTCTCGGGTCCTTGGAGTCAGTACGTAACTATTTTATGAATGATCTGAGGTTTTGTCTTGTATTTTCTTATGTATAGGTTTTGGCAAAGCAATTGTTATATGTTATCCTCGAGATGAGATGGTACAATGGATGTACAATGTGAACCATGATGTATATAAAATTTTGGTTCTTTACTTAAGAATTTTTGGGTAATGGGTCTCTTTGCAAAATGGTTTTAAATTTTTAGTGATTTTCGTTAATCTACTGCTAATGGTTATTCCACAATTATTACTAGTGACATCTTGATTTGATGTCGGGTCATCACAGAAAATAACTTGCTTGTTGCCCTGAAGCTATCTTTAGAGGATTGGATGAATAAATAATACCCGGTGAGAGGGTGTGCTACCCCAGTCAGTGGGTATGCTATTGAGACTACCCCCAATGAGTGGGTACGTTATTGAAATTACCTCTAGAGCATAAGTATGCTACCCCTAATGAGTTGGTATGCTATTAAAATACTCCCAGTGAGTGAGTGTTGATATTATGGATACTCCCAGTGAGTGGGTATACCACAAAGAATGGGAAAATATGGGTAGAGTAGCAATAATAAAAAAGAAAGAGTCTATCATCACATATGAAAACCATGTGTACAACCTCTAGAGTTGATTCCCCGATCTAGGTGAGGTCAACCCCAAGGTAAAGAAATGACCTAATAGGAAGAATAAACCCTGACCCATGAGGTCAAGTTGTGACTAGAAGGCCTAACCCCCTTCTTCTAGGTACCCCAATAGGAAATGTGTCTCTGCACATGTACAAAGTAGAAGGTATTCAAGCACCTAAATGAAGGTGGGTGACATCATGATAGAAGAGAAATGGGATTTGGAACGAGTTCCTAAAGTCTTAATAAAGTATGTGTATAAGTTTAGATGACATGATCAAAGTTTAACATGATGAGATATATGGACTAAATGACCTCAATTGGATTTGACTTGAGTTTTGAGGTTTTGATATCATATTTGAAGATACATGTGTTTGAATGTTTCTCTAGGATAAGACAAGTGAAGATAAGAGGTGAATCTATAAGAGTCTCAATCAATTCTACAAAGAGGGACCCCTAGTGTTGGGACCATATATTGGGTTAACTAATGAGAGTGAGACCCTGCAGAGAATGTCAAAAACGTAGACTCCCAAGATATGAGGGATTATGAGAAATATTCAATGTGATATGCCCTGCACTATGTTACTCCTAAGTAAATGAAGGTTTGTTGAATCATAGATGTCTTTGGAAGGACCAAACCCTAGAGACAGAAAAAGAGGTTAGGAGGCTTACATATATGTGTATATGATATGAGTACCAACCATCTAGGTGGGGTAGAGAGAGTCCCAAGACCCTAAAAAGATAAGGAATGATAGTATGATGTAAAGTCTCATGCTCAGGTTAGTGGTTCCTTGCTAGAACTCTAGTGGTTGGTTATGAGAAAGAGACAATGAGGTAAGGATATTTCATGAGTAGATATCTATGAAGCAAGCACAATGTCACATCTTGGTTCTATATGTGCTAGAGTGTATGGATCAAGTAGGGTTTATACTACGGAGGTGGACCCAAGAATACTATACTGAATGGATCTAGTGCATACAATGTTCATAAAGTTGAGCGAGCTCATAAGAGATTGAGCATGGAACCTTCCTCGGGTAGTGAGTTAAGGAAAACCCCATTTGGACTTGTGATCGATGTTTGACAAGCCACTCATACAAGTTGGTTTAGCACCACCACAATACCACACATGTGTATGAAACTGGACCAACCTCAAGAGGTGATGAATGAGTATGACATAATGGAAAATTTAGAAATGCTTTAATAAGCTCTAAATCTGCTATTAGTTAGCCACATGAAGGAAATATGTATTGGTTATCTAACCTTGAGATGAAAATCTAGTATGAGAAAGTGAAAATGTGATAATGATCATGATAAATATTGAATGTAGTTACAATTGACATAAGGACTACGTGATAAATAGATGTGTGTTCTTCAAAGCATGCTTTACCTCTTTTGTCTACCATATGGTATGGATTGCATAACATACATGGCATATGACATTAGGTGAAATAGTTGTTCCTATAGTCTTGGGCACATAAGACATAATACATTGGTTCCATTATATCTAAATTCATGGTAGTAAGGTACCAATAGTAATCCAACTCTTGAATGGTAGATCACGGGATATAATGATGCAATTCTCAGATAGAAGTTGCATGGAAGATATAATGAAAAATATGCTTAAAATACATGTCCCTTTGTAGTAATATAAATCTCCTATAAAATTGTTTCTATTGATTCCTAACAAATGCTAGTCCTAGAATAGGACCTTACCTAGAAGGGTGAATTCAAAAATCTATTTAAGAGTGGAAGTAACATCAAATGTCACTCAAAAATTGAAGGATTAAGTGCATGAAACACAAAAGCACATATATTGAGTATTATTCTTTGGACCCATGTATGGCCATCTCTAAGAGACATCCAAAAAAGTCATTATGGAAGTGAAAGAAAAAATGGGACCATGCCCAGATGGGAAGGTCGCCATGAGCCTAATGAAGGGACATAAAGAAAACTATGGGTGCCCTAAGAGATGAAGGGAATTTTGGTGAAATAATTTTAAAGCATATAATGTGCTTGGATATTATCAAAGAAACGTCAAGAAAAATGTGTAATGATATAAAATAAAGTCATGATATCTCAATAAAATCCTTAAGGAAGGGTAGGGCCGCAAGCCAACCCTAAGATATTGTAGGACGATTAAAGGTACATAAGACTTATGAGGATAGGAAATGATCATGTGCTAAGTGATTTAGGCCCTTAGGGGTCAAGAGGAGCTCATTCTAAAAGTACATATGCCCTAGAGATCTGGAGGGGATGAGTGGGGCTAATGGGACATAAAATGTATATGAAAAGAAAATAGGAAGTCATAAGATGATGTTTCAATAAGAATATTAAAAAGAGGATCACATTCCATGTGATTGCATGAAATAGAAAGAAAATTGGGTAACTAAAAGGTATCCATAGTATGGAGTCATTATTGAGAGTGACTCAAACAAAAGTTAGATTTTAAGAGATAATGTATGAAGACACCATCTATGCCCTTGGAATGGGATGAACTTTTATTTAGACTGTGGTCAAATATTCATTTCATCTTGTTGTGAGTGTGAGAGATTGGATAGGCACACGTTATAAAAAATAGAGAAAAGTGATATATGAGAATGAATACCTATGTTAAAATTTAATGACATAACCTAGGATTAGAGATGCTATGTCACCCTTAAATACTTAATAATAGATAAAAAAATCTTGTTATTCACCAAATAAAAATGGAAACCAAAGATCAAACTGTAATTTCAAGGTGGTATGGAATCATAGAGTAATCAATGAATGATAAAATTCATACAAGGGATAGGGTTGTGGATGCACCCTGAAAATGAGATGGAATACAAACCTTAGTAATATGATTATTTTATAGATCAATAAAACTTGTTAAGAATGGTTTATATAAATATGTGTAGCCCTAAAGTTTCGAAATTATGACAAGTTATCATTTACCTGAATTTAATTTGGCTTGTTCTGAGGGGATAAAATCCCTTCAAGGAGAGGTGCATCTTAGATCCTCAAATTTGGTAAATGGAAATTCTAATTTGATGAGAAACACAAGGATAAATTACCTAACCATGAATGGAAACACATATTAAGGCATTCAATGAAGATGATAATAAAATGGTTTCAAACATTTGAGACGATAGAGGTTATTTGAAAGCACCATGATGAGAGTAAAGCATCAGGGGAGCTAAAGTTAGACATGAAAAGTCTCATCCTGGTCTTTTTGTATGATTAGTTGAATTTTAAAAACAAAATTTCTATAAGAGGGAGAGGATGTTATAACATGGGTTTTCACATGTCTCTATACATGCATTTGAATGGAAATAATGAATTTTCATGGACATATTAGAATGCTTTGTGTGTTTTGTTCTAAAAGTATGAATTTAAAACGCAATTTCTCCTTACAATGGACTTCATAGTTTTATTGGTTTCAATAATCCATTGATAATAATGGATAAAGGAAGAGAGGAAAATCCAATAAAAAAAGGAATTACAAAAAAATACATACGGGCACTTTAGATTTGGAATTATGTGGAAGTTTCTAGAAAGGATAATTTAAAGGCAACTAATAATATTAATTTTGGTCCTCGAGGAAAATATGTTCTTAAAATAGGATTTGTCTACGAAGTTGTAATGGAAAAAGAGTTATTATGTGATTTAAATGGATTAAAGTAATTTCTTAAGGGGCAAGAAAAGGGTATTAATCTTTGTATTTTAACATCAAATCATGTGCAAATCAAAATATAGTTATTAAAAGGATTCCTTTTAAGTTTGTGGCTAATTGGAGTAAAGATGAGAGAGAGATGTAATTTATTTAAATTTCCATAATTAAAAGTTCACATATAAGTCCTTGTCAAACAAAATAGGAAGATGGGTTTTTTTTTCCCATGATAAATATACAATATATTTTTAAATGGTAAATGATCCCATTATAAGACTAAGGAAGAAAAATCAGAACTTTCCAAGATGTTATGTGATCTAGGGAATTAAATATATGTTTATCTAAAAATTATTAAAAGAGTAAGTTTATAATTCTCACTATTTAATTTGGATCTAATACTTTGTTAAAAAAAAAGATACTATGAAAGAGAAGGCTTTCCTAAATTTTGATAAGAAAGTTAGTTATGGAGAGAGAGAGGAATAATTATTTTTTGAATATGGGTTTTATTTTAAAAGGAAAAGTTATCTTTAGGAAAGTCTTTTCCTTTCCTTCAACTCACCCATCTAGAACTCTAACCCTACTCGACTTAATTGACTTCCTTGGTTTTCTTGAGGCTTTTCCGAATGGATTGCAAAAATAACGGTTGGCTTGTTTATTTACTTCATGCAATCTACAAAGCCCATTTGAGTATCACAATTTATAGAAATGACTTGCTCAAGCCCACAATAATATCTCTGATGCACATGCGTGTGATAATTATGGAAAGTATCCCTAAAGAGTGGGTTGGCTAATAAATACTCCCAGAGAGTGAGTATGTAAATCACCCCCAGTGAGTGTGTAGATCAAAGTAATTCTCCCAGAGAGTGATTATGTTAAGATTGGGTGCCCTTAGTGAGTGGGTATTCCACAGAGATTAAGGGTTAAGAAGTTAAAGAAATCAAAAGGTGTTTTGGTTATTTTTTAATTGTAGATATGGTTGACTATCTTGTTACTCATACATGTGCATATTTTGCTTCCCCCACATACCAGTATAACTTGTTATATTGTTTGTGTTTTGTTTCATAGCATTTTAGGTTAAACTTCTAGTAACATTTAATCAATGATGAGAGATGGACTTGCTAGAAGATGACACCAAGAAGAAAGGAAAGTTGAAATAAAAATGGAGGATTATAGTTAGACATAATGTCTTTCTGTTACAAACATTTGATATACATTCCATGTGAACTCCTTGAGGAGAGATTATATTGTTATCAACTCTTTTCCATATAATGAGATTTATCGATTATTATTGCTTACTTGCTAATTTTGATCCCAGAATTATGACTATGGCCCATGCCCTCTTGGTCCTACTTTTTAGTGGATAACATGGGGATTGGGTCATAACAATATGTTATATTGTCACATTTGGAGAAAATCATAAAGATTTATTGAAATGTACTCAGGGTCACTGATATCAAATTAAAAATTAGGCTAGGGAGGAAGATGGAGATGGTGCAGGCATAAACCTAGATGTGCACATGAAAAGGCATGTGTTAAATCATATTTAGTAATACTTTTAAGGATCACTACATCAATATTCAAAATATATAAGAAAACCAAATTTCAAGCATATAGCATTAAAAAAATCCATATTCTTCAAAACTTCATAAAATATTATGAAATTATGTTAGTTATAAAGATTACACACATCTTCACAATTTACAACACCAATACCACTATTCTTATTAAGCTAAACTCTAAAGAAAATGAAGGGATTTCCTCATTTGGAAACTTATGACTTTCTTTGCAACTCAAGGAAGAACATTCAGATTCTTGCAATAATTGCTTAGATCAAAGGCACCTACTCTCATGATATTATCACCTTCATAATAAAAGAATTAGACTCCTTTATGAAGGTCACTATCTAAGTGAGATAATCTATTCTAGGTGTCCCCATCTACTCTATAGCTGGGTTGAAAAAGTGATGACGAACTTGATACATAAGCATATATATAGTTAAGAACCTAATGAAATGGATGGTACCACTTCGTAAAGGCTTTAAACTCCACAGTCAACCAGATGAAATAACTACTAGAGTAGTTACTATTTAAAGATAATTTAAACAACAAACTATTGAAATTCAGATTGGGAAATATAGTCACATTCACAAAAGACTTACATCCAAATATATAAGAACACAAATAATAATTATTGATCAAAGAGAGAACCTTAGCACTTAGCGGAAATAAGAAAAAGAAGAGGGAAATAATGTCCCATTTTTTCAACTAACACTAAATCTAAGATAATTAGAGGTTACACAAGAGGCGAGTAGCTTCAGAACAAAAACAAGTCATAAATTAATAATAAGAAATACCTAAAGTGCCTCTAGAACAAAAAAGAAAAGATCCAAAAACACCTATAGTGGGCCTGCATGATGGTACCATGGATAGGCACAACCATCTCATTTGTCACTAGGGTAAGATGTAGAGACGACCTCAATGCATGAATTTGTACATGTGAGACCTACTCATGCCAACTACAATGATGGTAGGCTTTCCCAGCCATAATCATGTCATTGTCAAGGGAAGTGTCAATTTTTTACAGTGATGACTCGCATGTTGATCACCCTAATTTTGGTATCAATCATCTACACCATCGATGATCATGGAGTTGTTGTGTTTCTAAAACTCCTAGTCCTAATCCTAATCTAACATGGTGTGACACTCCTAGTTTAGGTCTTTTCTTGGATTGAGTCCAATCCATGTTTCTACTTGGATTTGGATTAGTATTCCTATATGGGGTTGAATATGACTCTCTCTCTACATTAACCTTGGGTTCCTATTGTGTTCTAGACTCCTATCAGGATTATGCATTCCTATTCAAAACCTTATGGCATGGATCCTATAGATAGGGACCTTAGTCATTGAGTTTTTCTTGTATTGAAAGTACCAATGTACATTATTGTACTGAAGAGATTTCTCTCTCTTCTTTTACTGTAACCTTCTCAAGGTTTTTGTATTGTCTCTCTTTGAGAGTATCTATCCATTTTCATCTTCTTGAAATAGTGAAATTCTCTTATCCTCCCATGGAGTAGGACTTCTAGATTGAGCAACATAAATATGTGCTCATTGTGTGTGCAGATTATTATTATCATTCTTGCTACATATGTGTTGCTTGTTGTTCTTTATGTTGTGTTGACTCAACAAATTGGTATAATAGCCTATTAGTCAACAAGGACATCGAGAGTTTGATCACAAAATCAACTTCAAGTTGTTGCATATCAAGATGTGTGGCCTACTTGTGCAACATGGCGAGATCAGATGTCTCGTGGTCCTTCGTGGACCCGAGTCCATGTATCGGACGGCTAATGGTCGCCTTCTTCCTCGGTTCGTTTAGGAAACAGGTTGCTTGCTTTCCAAGAATTCAAATCCAATTATCTCGAGAAATACTCGATGAAATTCGATGATTTTTGTTTCTACGAGTTCCTCGCGAGATTACGCTCAGCTTTATTCCAAAATTTTTGTGTTTTGATGAACATTTGAGAAAACCCCAAATCGTGCGGATCCTCTCTCTCACCCCACCTAGTTAAACCCTAGCCTAGTCCTTCTTGCCAATATATATCCATACCCCTAGGTCCGCCATCATCTTAGCAACTCAACCATACTTTTGCTTTCACGTTTTATGGACGTTTGGGCCCTCAACTTGCCGTCGTAGCTATAGGACTAGCGGCGCTTCTTGCTCCCTGCTTCCTTGGCCATCGTCTCAATACAAGGTACTTATAGATTTGTCTTAAACGTCGAGTTTTGTTGGGTGAGGCATTTTTGCCCAAACCAAGTCCGAGCAAGCTGCTCGCAGCTCGCTGCCATGGCCCTGGCAGCGGGAGAAAGATAACTCCCTGCTATTTTACCAAATCGCCCCGATCAGTTTTGTTTCGTTGTGTTTTTCACATGAGGGTATTCACGCCTTCTCGCCTATTTTTACACTTGCTTGACCCAACGCTGACCCGGTTTAGCTAGCGCCAGCCGAGAGGCCAACTGGGTGCCAGCCCACATGAGGCCAGTCCCCATTGGGCCAAGTCAGCAGTGTGGGGCCCACTCCCCTCTTCTGTTTGTTCTTTGCTCACATGCTTTGCCTACGTGGCAGGCTATGATTGGTCGAAGTAAAATAAATCATATAAATTATTCCAGCAGTCAAAAAAAGAAAATAAATAGTGTTTTGAAATTCGGAGAATGAGATCTACCCATTGAAAAAAATTTCGAGGTTTGATTCTGATGCTTGCAAAAAAGTATTTTTAGAATGATTTAATTAACTAAAAATCACCAAAAATAACTCAAAAAGTCTATATCTTCAAAATACATAATATTATAGATCATTTTGATCTGAAAACCCTAACTAAGACAATGGTGATACTTTTGGAGTCTGATTTGAAGGTTTGCGCAAAAAGTTCATAACTTTAGGGTTTTGACCTTCTAATGAATGAACTTATCATTAATGCATGAACATGATTATGTAATAGGGGAAAGTGGACTCTAATGTGGTCTAGGGATCTGAAAGTGAGTTCTAGGGTTAACCGCGTGGACTTGAAGATGGTCAGAGCATCAGTGTAGATCTGCTACAAGAGTTAAGTACAAGATTAGTTGAGTCAGTCGGTCCTTGTCACTCTAGGTCCTCAGTAAGAGATAAGAGAGAGAGTTGTAATTACGATGTGTAATATTGTTCCTCTTTTGATATGTATGCTAATTAGCAAGTTTTATGTGCATAAGGTGTGAGAGACGTCATGAATGTTTATATATGTACTTTTACTATTGAAGTCTAATTAGTAAAAGAAATGTTCAGATTCCTTTGTTAAGATGTTATGTGGTTCAATGCGGGGAAACAAGAGTTTTAAAGAAAAGCAAAAAGTTAAGGGTGTTCTTTGTGTTACATATAAGTCCTATCTTATACCCTAATCTCATGATTTGAGGAAATTGTGAGATTGGGGTGTAACAATGTTGGAGTAGTGGCTTGTGGTCGCGGGTAGAGGAGGAAGTTTCGATGTGGCTGCTGCTGCGATTGCCCCTGCGGCTGCTTCAGGCCTGCTAGTCAGCGAGGGAAACAAGGGGAAGATGGGGGAAGGCGGAGGAAACCTTAGGGTTTTATAGGGAGAGGAAGGAAATTGGGGAAAGTTGTGGGGAAGAAGTGGCTCGTCCCAAGAGTACTCATAGGCCGGGCGCATTGTTCTGCCCTGGGCCCGATCATGTCGGTCCTCGTGTCAAAATATTCAGTGAAAAGTGCTATAATCGGTGAAAAAGGCAGAGACAAACCGACATGTTAGTCAGTCAAGCCGACAAAGCATACTCAGGTCCTATACGGGAGGCCCGCGGTTGCGGTCGTGGAGACCCACTGTCGCAGTTGCTCAGACCCGCGGTTGCGGTTGATGCAAGCTCGCGGTCACGGTTGTCCCTGCGGCCACTGTTGGACCGCAGTCATGGTCTAGGCTATCAGACTGCGGTCACTGTCCTTGCATTGCTAAGTGAGAAATCTAAATTAAACACCTTCTAGGGCCATAAGCGGATAAAATGAGGGTGGAAGTTGTTGAAAACAGCTTCAGAATCAAACACTGCGGGAAAGCAACAAGATATACCAAATAACTTCTTACAAAAAGATAGACCAAAAGCAGTTGTCATGGTGAAAAGGAGGAAATGCATGAAATAAAGAGTAAAAGAAAGACAATGCAAAGGAAACTAAATTTGAGCAGTTAGAGGAAAGATAAAACTGGAATTGACTTGATTAAAACTTAAAATTAAAGAGAAATTGTGTAGGTAATAGGGGGTGGCTGCCCTACAACTCCTACACTTGGATCCCAAATCTGTAGTTTTAGGATATGTGTTACCTGTGTCTCGCCGATCGGACCCACCATGTAGGAGTAGAATAGACGGAGATGTGGGCCCTTATGAGTCTAAAGAAGAGGAATAAAATCCGCTGACTTGGTGAAGTCATCTCTGTGTTGGGATTTACTTGAAATGCACTAAAATGAATTTCTACGGTAGAACATCCTCAAGGTACTCTTCGATATATGAATCTAAATAGGAAGGCCCTAGAATTTCGACACAGGATGAGATGGAGTGGAGAGATTGAAAGTCTTCTAGAGGGATCCTCTCTTCTCTCTCCTCCCCTAAACTTGAGGTTGGATGCTCAGATAACTTTCATGTACAGTCTAAGTCATCCAATCACCATATGAATAAGAAGTATCCCCAAGTAAATATGTTTGTGGTTCTACCACCCCAAGCTTATCGCATTCTATGTGGTATGGGGTATCTTCATGCTCAGCAAAAATGTTGTAGTGGATTGTCCATCCTACTCCCTTGACATCAACTCTCCCTTGAAAAGGGAATGTAGACAATGTCGGCTCATGTTGGTCCAGTTCGTCGTCATCAGTATACTTGCTCCACTGAGATGAATACTCGTCATTACTTTTATCAAACAAATTGTTCCAAACCATGAATGTTTGATTGCACAAGGCGAAGTGACAAATCTTAATATGAGATGCATCACTCTGGTATGGATCATCATCTGATTCAGGTTCTTTAAACTGACCTTTGTGTTGTGAGGTTGTTTGACTACCCTGATCATCTTCATCATAGAACCATTCATGCTTGTGGCTTGTATCTTCCATTGGTTGATCAGCTAAATCATCCAGATAGAGCGAAGGGCTTCTCGAGGTGGGTTGGTCTTCACATAAAAATTTGCACGAATCCAATTGATGGTCTGAATAGGATGATGAGGCAAGTTTCAATTCAAGCCCAATGAAATGGTTCTGATGATTGTAGTCTTCATGGTTTTGTGACGGCGTTCGCAATTGAATGGTAAACAAATCAATGAGCTCTTGAAGTCTACTGTTCTATTCAAAATCCTTATCATGAAGTTGTTGTACTTGAGCATCAATGATTTCGAGATCCGTCAATTCTACCATACATTTTTGTTGGGAATATGTTGTATGGAACTGATGCATTTGAATGAATCCTTATTCAACAGTTTGGAGTATATTTCTACTACGGTCTGCAATCTCAGTGTCTACCTAGAGCTGATGATCCTACTTTTCTAGTAGCTGCCAAAGTGGATCGACATTTTCTTGGAGATGAGGAGCTAAGGAATAGGTGAGTGTGTTGACACTTTCCCCGGCCATCTCTGCTGCCCTAATCAGTTTTTGATCCCATGATAGCACAGAAGTTGAGGGCTAATCAGAAATCTTCATTGTCAAAACTACTAAGTATGATGACGGTGGGGTGGGTATAGCTCGACTAGATGTAGAGCATGACCTTCAATTATCTGTCAGCAGTTTGAACAGCAAAAAAACTCAGGAGGACAGGTGGACAAGATAACATGTCTTGCTGAAGCAAGATCCATGGCTGAAAATTGTATAAGAAAAAGGAAAGTTATTTAGTATATATGAACAAGCTTGTGTGAAACAAAAATAAAACTAAGTATACATACATGCTTAAGGATGATAGAACAAAATCTTTTAGGTGTGTAAATGTAGAAAACCACATCTCTGGCAATGACGTCAAAAAGTTGATCCGCCCGAATCGCGCATATGAAAGGAGGCAGATTCATAAAGAATCAATCGAACTTTTAAATTTATAACTCGAAACCTTCAAGGACCCCACAACTTTATTACAGGGTCAAAGTAGATATATGGGGTCAAACACAGGGACGTAGGGATGTTTAAAATGCTTAAGACCTCTCTCTTAAGTTAGATAAGTCAATCTGATAGTCGATAAAAGTATGGAGCTAGAACTAATTTAGGAGGTTGACACGAAATAAAACAAAACAAAGGAAAGAAAATAAAACAGTCTGTAGGATTCTACTAATCAGAGAGGAGTTCCTGGTCATGTAACCACAGGTTGGACAGTCTATGCATCCGTTCTCAGGTGTAGACAACCCTTGAACACCTCAGTAAGCAACTTACATCCAAACATAGTATGTACTATAGTATCTGTTCCTGTGGGGTCATTCACTCGCTTTGGCGTAGCGTGACTATAACCCGTCAAAGATGTGAAACCTCTTTCGAGGACGATAAATCAACACCCTAGAATATTCTAGATACCCTCTCAGGTCTAGAATACTCTGAAATGTTAGGAACATGCGTGATCTAGGCAGAACTAGGTAGTAGGCCCGACCGAGCCCAGGTCTACAGTTTTGCACATATCACCTTGAACAATCCTCCTTTCAGATTCTGATCCAAACCACCTTCTCTTATCTATTTCTACAACAAATCTCTCGATATAGGCAGAAATAGAAGTTCAAGCAAGAAAGAGATCAACCAAACTAGCAATCATAACCAGGAAGAGAAGATAGAAAAGCAAACGTACTAAATCTAGATTAGAACTGCTTTCTTAAGGTAAAAGTACATAAACATGCCCAAAACGGGCTACATATCTAAGAAGGAGCTCAACTAGTCATGGACAAGCATAGTTGGCACCGAACAAAGATGAAAAAATAGCATTTGTACAGAAACAAAGGAGAATAGCAGAAAAAAGGAGAAGAAGAAGAGATTTAACCCGTAGAGGAGAGGTGGTTCTTGCTCCTTAGCCTCCGTATAGGCTGGATCTCATCTTTGGGTCATCCTCCTTGGTCTTCTGGACTCCTTAGCCTCCTTTCTCTTTAATTCCACCCCAAACAGTAGCTTGGTGGGTGTATGGAGGTGAAAGATGGTTGAGAATGGTAGGATATGGATGAATGGTGGTGAAAAATGGTGGAAAATGGAAGCAACTGGAGGAACAGATGTAGGACGAGTACTTCAGCCTTTCCAGATCTCAGAACTCTTCCATGAGGCTCTGGGAACCAAAAAAATTCAGAACTTGGAACTCCCTCCTCCAGGTCGCGAGGGGTGGGTATTAATAGGCGAAGGCAGAAGATGGTCGCGGCACCTACCTCGATCGAGGTGAATCCTGCGGTCGCGGTAGACGCCTCGGTCGAGGTGGATCCCGCGGTCGCGGCATCCTTTGTGGCAGCAGTCGCAGCATCCTGGATCAAACCCTCCCGGGGGGTTATCTAGTGGTGGTCGATGGGCCCGCATAGACGAACCTTCTGATTGGTGAGGATGTATCATGATAAAGGACTGGCCATCGAAAATAGGTCCAAGATATCAAAAGTTTTTTGGGCCCGCTAGTCGGTTAGTGCGACCACCATCTCTTAAGCTGGTACACATAGTATGATGCTTAGTCTACCGGGGTCACGAAGGATGGAAGTCTAGCTACTGCAAAAACCATGTGTTGGGAAAAAATCTTAGAGAATAGATGCTTTTTTCAGGTTTGGTGCCTGCAAGTCCCTAAAATTGACTAGTTGAACAACTTTATCTATGAAAAGATATAAATTACTAAAAGATAAGGAGATAGTGTTATTATGGGCATATTAAGGCTATAATGACACAAAATCATAAATAAATACTTAGTCTAGATGGCTAAATTTGGGTGTTATCAACGTTATGGAAGAAGCATCAAACAATAGATAGCAACCAAGGAATTTGTTACATCTTCAAATATTTGTATTACGTGACACTCATTTCCTAAAATTTGCAAAAAAGTTACATTCACTTGATTATCATTCTACAATGTAATAGACTTATGAATATCAACTAAGCATCTGATCATATTAGCCCTATGTTTCTCCTACCAGGATCTAGTATGAAAAGCTACACGATAAACTTGAATCCTTCTTTAACCTGCGGTGGGAAGGGAACATGAACTGTAGAAAGAAGAGTTAGACAAATGTCTAAGTATATAGAGGCATATAAAACTTATGTAGATCATATGAATATTTAAAGATTTGATAACATGAAACAATTGGTTACACATGGAGATGACATAAACTGAGCATATGGTATGAAAGTTGGAAGATGTGATAATGAAGTAAAACACATAATAAGAGAGAAAATAACATATGAATCATTTTATTGTATCATTCCCCACTCGGTCCAAATGGATTGTTAACGAACCCTAGATCCAGCTCGTCCTGCAACCACAGCTAAGGCCACATAGACCATAGGTAACAAACAATATATATTCACATCACACACTATCATGTCACATAGACATCGACATCACATGTGCTAATTCTACCCCCACAATTTCCTCTGTCCCATCGTACATATATAGCATGGTTTGTAGGCCCCTGATTCAATACCTACTCAAAGGGTAGTCCTGTAACATGTTCTCTACCCATGAGGAGGGGTCGGTGTTTAGATCACATGGCTACATAGTCCAGAAGCCTAGTATAGGTGTTGTCACCTCACAACTGTTACACATAGCCTTAGGTAATTTTTCTCACAAAATAGTAGCCCTTGAGCTGCCCCACGGTGGGTAGGTGTAAGGGATAGGCTATCCCTCGTCCCTTAACCATCCCAAGGATACAGTCTGGATCCAAACATAACATACCATAATACAATATATCAGTCTCGATCTTCCGGTCCTCACTGACTCTAGGATTGTATAAATAACTCTCCATTGGTGGAATCTCAACAATAATTATCATAAATTTTATTATCATGAGGAAAGCCATTGGGCATCATAATTCATGATTACAAACTCATCATTTTATCATTTTTAGCATTTCTCTAATATAATAAATTTAATCATGGTAAAACATTGTATAAATAGATCAAGACTCATTGAGAACCAAATGGATGATGATAGATGATGGAAGTAAATCATGTCTTATTGAAAGACATGATATACATACATCTATAATATATATATATATATATAGAGAGAGAGAGAGAGAGTTAGGCTAGAATACACTCGAGTGTATTCGGAGCATAATACACTCAAGTAGTTTTTCATGATGTAATATTTTTTTCAAAAATCTAATACGATGATCTTCTTAATCATCTTGTGAGTAGCTCATATGAGAAATTTGAGCACATTTGGACATTTATAGGTCATGTTATAAAGACCGCAAAAATTATGCGTTGATCTTGTTACCCTTGGATGAGTGACTTACACTCATCCAAATGGCTCAAAATTTGTATGTAGCCTAGTTATGGTATGACAGTGAATATCAATGGTTTACATTTTACAAAAAATAGTCTTGATATGAAAAAAACACTTGAGTGTATTCGTGCGATTTGTACACTCGAGTGTATTCTAGCCTCTCTCTCTCTCTCTCTCTCTCTGTGTATATATATATATATATAAACAATTCAATGAGAAATATATCTTAGTGAAAGAATGAGAGGCATTTGATTAACTTTGAATGATTAATTATTCATGATCCAAATTTATGGATTAAAAGTATACCTTATTAGTTACTTTCCAATAAAATTTCATCACTGTAGGACTTGTATTACATTCACAACAAGAAAATGCTTTTCAACACTCAATATTGATTTTTAAGCTAACCGTTGAATGTAAAATGTGTATATTGTATACATGGACATCTAAAAAATATTAGATTGTAACATTTTTATGTGAAATTAAATAAAATGATGTTCTTCCCATCTATAAAGTTGGATATTGAAAACAAGCTATAATTTTATAGTAATTCAAATGCCTCATGCTCTCACCATAGCATATTTCTCGGTAAATCCAACAAAATTTCATCAGTGTAGGACTTGTATTGCATTCACAACAAGCAAATAATTTTCAACACTCAATGTTGATTTTCAAGCTAACCGTAAAATGTGTATATTGTAAATATGGACATTTAAAAAATATTAGATTGTAACATTATTTGTGTGAAATTAAATAAAATGATGTTTTTCCCATCTATAAAGCTGGAATATTGAAAACAAGTTATAATTTTATAGTAATTCAAATGCCTCCCATGCTCTCACCGTAGCATATTTCTCGGTAAATAACTATCATATACATATATATAATCGTTGTGTGGCACTGCCTTGGTGTCAAGTGTAGAATCTTGCCAGTTTTCGCTACGTAAATTTAGTCATGTATCCTCCTTGCTTCATGGAGCGACATAATTTTTTCAATTTGAACCCACATGTTTCTACTGTAGAGATTGTTGGTCCCATATTTATTCATATAGTCGTTCATATAAACTTAGGTTCTCATATGGTTGTTTACATTCGAGATCCTCGCATTCACGGTGGAACAAAACATACAATGAAAATTCTACATAGGTCAATAATTTTTCTAGCAAATTCTTAGTTCTCTGTCCAACGTTAGACTGACTTCATTCCTTCCGTACACAGATATGCTAATGTTGCGATCTTAGATTCAGAAGCCAATGGGAATTTCATACAGAAGCTAATGTGGATTTTGAAGAGATTAGCAAAGAAGCAAAATATTTGTACTGGCTCCCCTAGACAATGTGTTCTACATGCCACTCGGTAATGGAATCTTTTCTTTAACAATATTAGTAGCAAAATCATTTTATACTGAAGTCAACTTTTCAGTATAGGGCGGCAACCTTATAGCAACTCAGCTCATGCGCAATCAAAATGGTCTGACAGAGACGACAGGCTTTTGGCTCCACCCCAGAATAGCCTTCGTTTACACACCAGATTTACAGCGAACAAAGCAGGAGAGGTGACAGGTCTAATCACAACGTGCAGAAGTCAGAGGAATCCAACTGAAGCAAGCGGAATGGTAAGTATATCTATATTTCCTGAGAATAAGACAAGAAAGCACTGTTTAAGAAACTTGATGACAATTAACTGCCTACCATATCGAAATCGTCAGAATATGTCACTGTTGAATAAGTAGCATCAAAAGCATACAGCTTACCAAGTATTATCACCACTTACATCAATTAAAAAGTTTAATATTTCTCTAGTAAACGACTAAAACTGTTAAAGATAGCATAGATACTATACAGTTGTATTTCACTGGATGGCCAATGTATAAAACTTGTAGAACTTGTATTTAGGAGCTACAGAGCAACTTACGCATAGTACACAGTTGTTAAATAATACAGTTGGCAGTAAAGGCTCTCAAATATATAAGCAAATAGTGAGTGTTACACTAGAAGCAAGTGGCAGCCTACAAAACATAATTCCAAAAATATAACCCAGCAAGAATGATATTGGTTCAACCATGTCAAACTAGCAGCAGAGGAAAATCTCTGAATTAAGCAGCAGCTGCTTCAGCATCGCTGGCTGTCTATCTGAAAAACGAAAAACTAAGGTCAATGTGTGATACTCAATCTATCATACCACTGTTCAACTATCGAGTCATGTTTGATGAAACAGGCCAGAAAATTATTTTCCAGAAATAAAGCATCATCAGGGATAGCATGAGTTCGAGCAAAAGGAATGGGAAGATAGGAATTAAGCAGTGAACGACCCCCACCCAATGGCATTTCAGAGAGGTAAAAGTTTCGAGCAACACAAACTAGAAGAGGCAATGACTTAAATTTATTGATGCAATTGTAATCATACTATCCATTAAG
This sequence comes from Alisma plantago-aquatica, assembly GCA_963693085.1. Classification (NCBI taxonomy): domain Eukaryota; kingdom Viridiplantae; phylum Streptophyta; class Magnoliopsida; order Alismatales; family Alismataceae; genus Alisma; species Alisma plantago-aquatica. The sequence continues at coordinate 375,665,327 of OY856415.1, read as the reverse complement.
TTCAAATATCTTCATCCGATGAGGAGATTTAAACAAGGAGTTGGAAGTCCAGTAGGAAGTAGGTAGACGGTCAAATTGAGTTGCAACTTGATTCGTTAGGTCCCATCCTGAATTATTGTTTTATTTTTGCCTGTTTATAGTAGACCCACAATTCGACTAGCAATGAAGCTAGACTGGAATTTTCCTTAAGAAGCAATTTTCATATTTACGGTTCAATTTAAATGCAGATGGGCAGGTTGTAATGCCACTGCCACGTGGCCTGCGAATGTACTCCCCCCTATCATATATCTTCTAAGCTTCTTAATATACCTGCACTAATGAAATATTATACATGTGCCCAAGGTCTTGAGCCTAAATGGGGGAGCCGGGTTCGAATCCCCTGAGCGCACTGTATTTACCAACTCCTTGGGTCATCCGGGCTCTGGCACCTGTTTGAGGAGGGGGAGCGGGGTCTCCCTAAGACTCAAAAAAAAGGTCTTGAGCCTAAATCAAAAAGCCTACTTGGAACCAAGCAATATATCCCAGATCATGTTTCCCTTTTCCGGGGAATTTTGCTTTTTTTGATAAATTTACACCAGAGATTGACATGAAGGCACCCTTCATCTGCCCAAAGGGAATTCTCTGGAAAGAGACCAAAACGATCATTGGATTAAAGTTTTGTCCAAGACTGAATACAAAGTTCAATCGAGTCAACTAGTCCCATGTTGATTAGGCCGTGTAAACCAGAGCTGCAGTCTCCAGAATGAATCCTCTAACTCCGTGCACATGAACAGTGCACCCCTCAAAAACTCAAGAAAGAACTGTGCCACATCATCAGCAACTGCACAAGGACGTTAACACGGCGTGTCAATCCCATGACATGGCTTGTTACCTGTTATCAGCCCAACTCTTGGAACTGTCGAGGGACACGTTCTTTCTTGAGTTTTTGGAAAAAGATGTTGGGATATGATGGTGATGGGAGAACCGGATAATAAGGCCCAACGAATTTGGTGTAGAGATGGGTGGAGTAATAGTGCTAACCACTTTTATAGAATGGGTGATGTGACAAAAGATAAATAAATAGAAGCTATTTGTACAGGAATTAATAATAATGGTATTTTGTTACGATAAATGAAATAATTGTCAAGTTGCCAAAAGAAATAGAATTTATGGTATTTTAGATAATTAGAGAATAATTATCTTGCCGAGAGTGACAACACAACTTTTGAAGCATCAGACGAGAATATTTTGATCTAACCTATGGTATACTAAAAAATAATAAAGGAAAGAAAGAACATTTGGAAATTTGGAGAAAAAAGATAGTTCATGAGAGAATGGCTTGTTTTAAAATAATATTGGAAAAGAGCAAGTTTTTAGGTATGAAAAGATATTCCAATAAAATCCCACAATGTGAAAATAACTGGGAAAAACATTAATGAATTTCTATATTCGAGTTAAGGAATATTATATAAAGCGCAATGTATGGCTTTTGGTGTGTCAACCAAGTAATACGGATATTTGAGTTAGCAAATGTATTAATGAAAGATAAAGATAGCCAAAGATAAAAGGATAATCTAGAGTAATTGTCCAATGTGCACCATATAATTATGAATATTCCTTGATGGCTTTTATTTTGCCAAAATTAGTGGTTTCTCCTCGTGGCTTTAGGATTATAGAATAAAAACACAGAGTTGTCATATAAAGGAAGGAGGGATGTATTTAATGAAACCTTAAACAAGATGCCTTATCTTTTTCCTATCTTTCTTTGGAGACAAATTGTTGAAAATAACTTCCCATGTGATAATGGTAGTTGACTTAATTAAACTCTTAAAAAGCAAGTTTTGTATACAAGAGTTTGGAAAGGTATTAATTTGTTTTCCTCTTTCATCTAAGATTTACCATTATCCAAGTTTTAGTGAGAAAGTGAGGATTTCCTACGCAACCTTTGGATCCATAAAAAATATGATCATGGTTTTTCTTTAGAAAGGAAGAGGAAGGAATATATTGTCCAGACTTGCCTTTTTGCATACGTTTCTATGTGAAACATATGTACAACTTGTACATCCTCCTAGTGCCTATAAAGGCTCGAGACCTTGTTTGTGTGCTGAAGGGAAGTACTTATAACCCTAAGTATGTTGGATCTCCGCAAACACCTATTCCTTCTCCCTTTTTTCCTGACCAGGCATGAGGGATGGCTCCGACGAGTCTCCATGTTGCGTCCTAACACTGAAGGAGAACGTCGAGGTCCTTGGAGGGGGAGAAAGACCCCTGGGGAAACTTACGACCTTGTCCACACTACCAAGGTACAAATTCACGGCCCTTAGTTCATTTGTTAGCACCTCTCAAGGATCAGGTAGCTCCCGCGGAGGTGTTGGATGATCCCAATCGTCGTCCTCCTCGACCATGGCCTCTCCAGCCACTCCAAGCACCCCTCAAGGGTCGGGTAGATTCCAAAGAGGTTTTGGATGATCACCCAGCTCTCTGACGCCTCGGAAAGTGGAGTCAATAACTCCGACCAACTCATCCAAGCACGCGACAGACAGTGTTTGTGCAGCATTAACCACCCCCAGGCGGAGCAGATTTAGAAGGAACACATGTGGCGGAGCTTCTCGTCCTTCTCGATATACAAGGAACAAGGGAAGGAAGGCCTAGGCTGACCAGCGTGCCATCGGAGACCGTGATGCGGCCATGGAAAACTCTAGTTCGCAGGTATGAGTCCTTTTATTCAGTCATTTCAGAAACTTGTACAAGAACCCTAGATTTGGATAGAAACATGTTGAGTGTCCTATTTTGTGTTATTGTCTAACATTGTTGAACATAATGGTAACTTAACATGATTATGGCCATGATGATGATATTTAGGGTCTCTAAAATAGATAATCATGTATATGAAGATTAGGATTAAGAACATGACATGCCATGATATTATTGAATCTAATGGAATCTAATTATCATAATAAAAGGGTATGGTAGAGTTGATAATCATGGTCACACTTAATATGAATTAGGGTTCCTAAGTCAGTAAACCAACGAACATGGAATCGGGGTATCAAACATAACCCTAATGATAACTTGATAACAAGGAAGCCTAAACTCTAGTTTAGGGTCGAGTAGAGTTTAATGTGATTAATGTGATGGTGACTCTTTAGGATTTATAAACATGCAGATTAAAGTTAATGGCTTGGATTGCTTGTGGATTTGATTACATGCTTGAAATATATATATTGCATGTTTTTCATGGCTCACCATAAAGCCACGTGGTTAAGATTACGGCTATCTGGAATATAATTTGTCGATGCTTTCCGAATGATTTTTTAGAACTAATTTGATAAATAAATTGTTGCTTATATATTTAGTTCTATTCAACTATAATGTCAATATGAGTATCACATAAGTAAAATAATATTCTAAACCCTAGGCTGGCGTATACTAAGGGATGTTGCACACGAGCCTTGGATGGGACAGTGATCATGCCCAAGATAAGATATCCAGCAAGGGTCAGGATATGTAAAGAATATGCTAGTTATTATTTGCAATATTTGATGCTTATTATGTGATCATGTTAGTTGCACACATTGTGGTTGCACCCCACGTACATAGTATAGTAATACATCTTGAATGTGTTTTGTTTGTCGGCGTTTTAGATATATGTTTCACATGATAAAAGACATGAAGGATAAGATGAAAGATATCATAGGTATTATAGCTTTACCAAGGAGGATTAGATAGATGATACTTTTCTCAATAGGTATTAGTTCCATGAGGTATATCATTTTACAATTTTGTAACCAATATTTGAAATTTAATGGAAATTGTTTTCTATTATTTGGTATTTGACTAATCTGGATCCTTGGGAATATAGGCAATGGCTCTCAACTTGAAGGTCTTTCCTTAATTGGGGGACACTGAAAGTGAGGTCGCTAAAGGGATGACAGTGTGTATCTCTGCCTCTTCCCATTAACACTACCATCTCGAACCAAGCAGTGCATACATGGTATGGAAAAATGGGTCATACATGGAATTCTTTATTAACAACCTTCTTACAAAAAATCTTTCCTCCAAGCAAGATTAGTAAGATCTTAGACAAAATCTCCAGCTTTGCGAAACAAACTAGAGAGACGTGTTGATGCTTAAGGGAGGTAAAAAGAGCTACTTCGTATGTGTCACAGTACAATTTGCCAAAGTGGATGCAACTGAGCACATTCTATGATGGCTTATGCTTATGCCATAATACCCACCTCTACTATTGATGCAACTTCCAGAAGATGTTTCTCGACAAACAATGCAAGTGAAGACAAAAAATTGATTGACTTCATGTCCATGAACCAATCTTTTAGGGACATGGGTCGTGGAAGAAACAACCATGATGTGAAGCCATTTCAACCTTCAATTCCAAGCTTGACGACCTTACCAAGTAACTCAAGTCTATAAGTGTCAACTGAGTGTATCAAGTCATAGTGTGCAATTTTTACAATAGCCCTGACCACGATTTTGATTGCAACGTCCCAACAACCAAGTGAAGAATATGTAATTGGGCAACACCTAAGAAATAATCATTTTTTGAATTCCTACACCATAAGATAGAGAAATCATCCCTACTTCATTTGGAAGGACAGTGATCAACAACACCAACACCAACAACACCAAGACAGCCCACAACGTCAACCCGAGAAGAATGACTGCTTTGAAGGTATTATTCACAGAGTTTATGACTAAGTCTTCAACACATAAGCAAACCTCAATCAAAGGCCTTCAACACCAAATAGGACAGCTAGCTTCAACAATTAGCGGACTCAAAGTAATGAGGGACAATTCCAAGAAACACTAAGGTTACCCCCATGAGCATGTGTCCTGAAATATCATCTCCAAGGTTCATGACATCACAAAAATCGTCCATGTTTCACTGCATGTGTCACATCACAAGATTTTAATATTTCATAAGAGGGAAGTGTCGATTTTGGGCAAAACGTCATGCCTCAATCCCAGATTGTATTAAGTAGTTATGCTATGAAGGATAGTGATTCATCATCATCATCTAAGCCTCAATCCCAACTATGTTGGGGTCGGCTACATGGATCCTTCGTTTCCATTCAGCTCTATCATGGGCCATATTCTGATTGAGATGTAGAGATTCAAAATCTCTCTTTATAAGCTCATCCCATGTTAATTTAGGCCTTCCTCTTCTTCTGTTTATAGTGTTTGGCTCAATAGCATTGCTTCGTATAGGCGCACTAGTAGGTATGCGTTGCACATGTCCGTACCATCTGAGTCGGCCCTCACACAACTTGTCCTCAATGCTCGCCACCCCCACTTTATTCCTAATATAGTCATTTCTCAAACGATCTTTTCTTAATGAAGGATAGTGATTACATTGCTTGATACTTGTAGCTATGTATGACAATAAATATATATTAATTTGTTGATCACTCTCTAACATTCTTCATAATAGATCTTTTCGTGTCCTTGATATTACTGTCAATGATAATATATTAGAAATGTAATTGGTTATTTTTTCATACAATAATATATATATATATATATATGGGGAGATCGACCATAAATTTGTAGAGAACTACATATATAACTATACAATGTGTGTATATGAGTGGGGAAAAACCATGACACATGTATATATACATAAAATATATACATAAATTAATATTTTTAAAGGTCGCTTAGGCGACGCCTAGGCGTGCCTAGTCGCGCCTTGGCGCAAGGCGTCCAGTCCCAACGTCGTGTCGCCTTAACAAGTATGTGCACTGCCCATATTCACGAAGCCGCATCTGAGAACGAAAGAGTGTCACCGCCATCCAAGGTTGAAAAAGTTGTGAGGTGCATCGATGCGTTTTGGTCTCAACGAGGCGAGGCGGCCGAGGTGTAAGCCTCAGAATGTACCGAGGTGTTCCTATGTGTGTATATATAGATATATCTTCACATATTTATATATAAGAAAATTTATATACAATGTAAGTTGTACAATTTGACAACTACAAAACAAAATCACATTAATTACTTGTTTATAACCTAAATTTGAACAAAATGGAAAATAAAAACAGTAAGCGTTGTACCCAAGCAATACTATTTTAACCTTGATTTATTTTTTTTAATTTGCATCAAAGGGGCTAGTGGAAAATCCATTCGGCCAAGCGCACACGCGTCAAAATGGACCAAGACACCTCTATTTTTGGTTGCTGGTTGAGGCTAGTACCTCTCTTGTGCCTTTTTGTGCCTTATAGAAATTGAGGTGTCCGCCTTTTGGATCGCAGGTGAGGCTTACGCCTCAGGGATCCCTTGAGTGTGCCTTGCCATGAGGCATACGCCTATGGTGCCTTAGGGCGTGCCTAATTATTCCATGCCACCATCTTTCATTATCGCCAACCATCGCCACAAGTTACTTTCTTGCCTACGATCGAAGCCTCAAACACCGCCAAGTCATTTTCTTCTGCGAGTGCGCAAGCAGCAGTAGCTCCACGCAAAGCCTGACTAGAAGCCGGAAACACTAGTCACACGCAACAAGAGGAGTGTTGTCTCCGCTTCTTCTCATGAGTCAGTGATGTCCTTCGAGATCCACCATGAACTATCACTCCTTTCCTCTCACTCCCATTTCCCCACCCAACTCCATCACCTACCTATCACTCCACCAAAGGAAAAAATGGCATGCACTTTCCAACACATGTCATGCTTCACCTCAGCAAACAAACCATCTCACGCGTTGAAACATGATGTGCTCCATACAACACATGTTGTGCTTCAACACATGAAGCTCACATTACAACCATCTGACAACTACCTACTTCCACCTCCAACCATCACCATGGTATGCAATAGAGGAGGCAAGAGACAAAGGGTTGACATTCTAGCAGACATGTTGTTGCGCCCAAACCTGAGATTGGGGAAGAAGAACATGACACTTACAAGGTGATATTTAGTCTACAATCTAAGGAGCGCTTTCAGAAGCATGTTTCTCGCTACCTCCGTCCTATAAGATATGTATGCAAGGATACCTTTGAGGAACTCAAGCTGACCAATAAGGTCAAACCCATGCTAAAGAACATTTCATCTTTGAGGGATTCTCCAAAGTTAACTAAAAAAACTAATGTGTCTCTCACTCATGAATCCCTGACCACCTTCAAAGTTGTGAATATAAATTTGGTATAAAATTTATAAAATTTCATATGAATTATAATGTGTTCACCTTTGGGATGAGAGAGCTTTTTGAGAAAATGGGATTCAAGGATGATGGGTCAACTCATGAGAACCCCAATCTTGTTGACCAAACGTTCAGGTTTGAAATTATTGATGATCCATCTTACAAGCCCAAGGAAGCTCAGGTCATCCATATTCACATTGTGTGCCCTCCACTATCTTCAACCAGTGTTATCAAACACAAGTTTTGGGAGGAAGGAGACTGTAATAATCTAGATTTTTCTCTCTCCTCCAACTATGCACATCTTGACTCATAATACACTCAATTTCATTCAATGATTTCCCTATCACCAATTTGATGTTTTAGAAACACATATTGCTCAATTATTGAGATATAATTGATTAACTGCATTTTTGAACTCAATTAAATAGTGTTGAGTGCTTGATTTAACTTGAGTATGTATTTGAATTTTTGAGGCCACTCAACATCTTGACCTTGATCTTGATTTCAAACCTTGCCTAAACAAAAGACAAGAAAATTTGTGATCCAATGGCCAAAATTTCACTTAAATCAAAATTATGTTGTGAAAGTTATGTTTTTTTTGAAGTTTTATCAAAGAAAACTAATTTTTAAAAATTTTGTTTCCTTTAGATTTTCCATTGTGCACCCCTCTTGGCCAATGAAGAGTTCAGGATTTGACGCCCTTGATCCCTCTCTCCTTCACACTCAGCTAGTGGGGCGATGCACCATAGCCCTCGGATCCCCCCGGTCAAAGCTGACATTGATCCAACGACCAACGCACTATCCTCCCTTGCCCATCCGGCAAAATAGTAGAAGCATGGAATCCTTGTCTGGACGTCGCGACTCTACCCTACATACCCCCTCGTGTCAAGTTTGACTCTTCCATTCTACTCCATTCGTCTTCCCCTTCATTTTCCATCCATTTCCGCATTATTCCCCTCTCCTTTCTTCCTCTCTTGCAAGCTCCAACAAAAACTCCTTCCATGGCACCATCATCATATGTCCTTTTGGGTGTTCTTCTCCACACATCGTTAGAAACAGGAAAGCACGCCACTAATCCCACGACCTCTCTCCAGACCTAGCCAACATCCTCCCCAGGCCCATGGCACCCTTCAACTCCCTTAACCACGCGCCTCCGACGAGCTCCGCGGCTTGAGGTCGTCCGCAGCCGCGAGCAGGGATCTAGGGCAAGTCCCTGTAAGGGAGATGAGACACCAGCCATTAGATGGCAAGGCTACAGCCAGGACCACACGCGCATCTCCCCTTTCTCTCTTTGCTCATGGTTGACTAGTCAAGACGGGGACCCCGGCTTGCTAGCCCCCGTGTGGCCAATTGGGAAACGCCACGTCACCTCTCCCATGGTAGATCTCTCTATCCAAATATGACATATTACATATCAAAATTCATCTAGAGAATGAGATTTATGCGATGGAATTGGTTTCATGCCAAATTCTGCTCGTAGCTCCTCTATGTTGAAAATAGCATCAAAATAATCTCTTTTTATAATATTAATGATATTACATGCCAAACCATGAAAATATTATGACCCCAATTGATTTTATGAACCCAGTTAGTAAAATATGTTGTCTTGTGATCTCTAATTCTAATTTGATCATGCTTTGCCCTTTTAATAACGATAATATATGAGATGAGCTATGAAATGTATGTCATACATACTTTAATTATAAGTTTGATGTTCAACTTGATAATATGCAATTCAAATTATCATGATTGATCTATATGAGTAACTAATATTGCTTGGAATACCAAGATCCTAAATATTTCATACTTGAACCTCTATTTCAACTAGATGATGTGAATGTAACATTAAATGAGACATGTATGAACTTTTCATGATGATTCCATAAACGTTGTACTGAAGTGGATAAAATATGATCAAAACTATGTATTAACCTTTAAATCAGTTCTTGTGGCAACTTGTGACATGAAATATCATGTGATACACCCATTCTCTTTTAGACTATATATGACACACATGTGACATCAAATATGGACTAATGTGTATGTTACTAATTGTAACATCTAATATCGTATAAATTTCACCCTATGGTCACTGATGCTATTTGATGTATTTTAATTCAATAACAAGTTGATCTTTGAAACTAAAGATCTCACGTATACTCTAATGTTGACTATCTTGTATGAAAATGACTCTACATGAATTAAATTGATGTTATGATGAATAAAGGTTTAAGCTTATTCAAATATTATGTTTTCCCTAATAAGATCCATAAAATCTAAGTTTGAACCAAGGAACAAGGTATCCGATTTTGATGCCGTTTCGACAGCATGGAAGCCGAAATTTTTTGAAATTTCGACAAAAATTTCAAAAGATGCGACCGTGCCCGTTTCGACGCCAAAATGAGCGAATAAATTTATGAAATTTCACAGGCGTGATCACTACACCTAAATTCATCATTTTATGCAATAAAATTTTATGTGGGGGTAGGTTGGGGTGGTCTGTTATATGGGAAGGCAAGGGAACTGTCTTGTCTCTTGAGGATTTCGATGAAGGGTTTCGATGACAAAAAATAGGAATTAAGTTATGAAAATTTACTAGCACAATCTATACACTTAAGTACACACTTCTACAAATACATCCAATTTACACATATGAATAACATAGTAACTTACAAGCTCAAATCAGTTGTAAGTTGAGTGTCGCGCTGGTTGAGCTGGTGGCCCGTCATACCATATTGTGTTGATATGGGTGACATATTGTTCCCATGACATGTATATTCTGTAAAGGGTGTTGTATGTAGTTACATGTTCCTCGTGCACATTACCATCAGCAAACTGCATCATCCCAAACTTTGAAAAATGTTCTTCCAGATCATTGAGATATTGCACCCTGGTTTCAGACGGAGGAGGAGCTTGATGAAGATGAGCATTCATTGGGACTTGAACAACATGAACATCAGGAACAATAGGAACGACGGGAATAACTGAACGACCCCTGCTCCATGTTTGGCCCCCATCATCAGAAAATGTAACATTGTTGTACTGATATGATCCATGTGGGCCTGAGACATTTGCAGTATATGTATATCCAATATGATTCTCTACTTTTGCTTCTGGTTGTGGTGGTGGCTGAGTTTGATATCCAGAATACCCATACTGCATATATCTATGATGGTGATGGTGTGGGTATGGTTTTCTTTTCCCAAACAGCATATCACCAAATGATTGTTGAGATAAAGAATCAGAAATGCTCATGCTCCCCCATTGATTCAGCAATATCATAAGTGGAATCACTATGGTATTGTGAAGGAGGATAAGATCATGTAGCTATAGGAGGCCTAGAGCATGTAGCCTCAGGTGGTGGTGCACCGATGTAGTCTTTTCCCCCCTCAAGTTTTCTTCCTTTGAAAAGTTTTTGCAGCCATTGAGATATCTGCCTCCTGTGGATTCATATGAATATCCCTAGTGACATATGGACGATCATCATTTTGAGGATCAACTGTTGGAGGATACTCTGAAGAACGTTGACCACCCACATTACCATCATCATCATCACTCTTACACTTGAACGCGGATGATGTAGTCATAGATTTTGAAGTACAAGATGTGCCAGCCAACTCATCGTGCACTACTCTGTCAGTTTCCATATCAAGATCTACATGCTCAAGATCTGGCTCAAGTCTTTCAGGTGGCCTTTTGTTTCTTCGTTCTTCTTCAAGTACAACACCAGAAGCATCTTCAAATTGTTCCTCCACATACGGATCTAGACGGCCAGCAAAACTGTCTAGAACTGGACGACCTATTTCATTCATCCATTCTTCCAAGAGATCTTCTACTATACTGGTACCCTCATCATCATCAAGGCCTTTGAATTCGTCTTGATGGAATGTGTATGCAGTGTCAATGGGATCATGCACCTCAGCAAATTGCACTTCTTTATGGTAGGCCTCTCTTATGGCTCTAGCTCTCAAACGCATGTTGTAGTGGACATACACGAGATCCCATAACCTGAGGGACCCCAACATGTTCCTTCAATTTGAATGTATCAAATTAAAAGTGCTCCAATTCCTTTCACACACCCCTACAGAAGTTGTCTGTGAAAGAATGTGTATACTATTTTTTATGTTGGGGGGTACCGGTCCCATTCCACACCCACCATTCACAAGAATCTGCCAAAGCAGCCAATGCCTTCACGGAATTGTCGTATCTGCAAAAAAGACAACAAACATCACATTAAGAGTTGTGACTTGTGAAGTTATAGTTGTCACTTGTTAATAAATACAACTTTTTCTCATTTGTTAATAAACCTACATCTGTTCTTCTGTGGATGTAAGCAACTTATTAAGTACTTCCCTGACAGCATTCATCAAGTCTAGTTTCATACCTAATTGACGCGAGTATATGGAATCTTGGGTTCAAGTAATATGTTGTACATAAATAATACATGTTAAGTTCTTAACACATTACAATTATATAAGTTATATACATTGTACAATTACAACTTAGATGCTCATCGGCTTTGTGTAGTGGATGCACAAGCATATCAGTCCAGTGTGCTTTTATGATGTTAAGGTATTATGCATTGGATGTAGGAGCGTCTTTTTTCACTCTCCACCATTGTATCCATTGTATCGTATAACCAAGGCATGGTTGCAGACTTGTCACCATCTACTAACCTCAAGACTTTTACTATGGGGGCATTACCTTCAGTACCTTGGTGACCTTTACCCAGAAAGGCCTACTAGCAATAAGTTCTACAATTCGTTGACCAAGTGGGTGTTGTGCTCCTTCACGGAGGTCCACTCTACTCCATTAAACAACTTCCTAAGTCCATCTCTTTTGGACTTCAGTGAATCTAGAGCCAAGTAGTTGGTAGCAAATCTTGTTACCCCCACTCAAACTAGATCGCCTCCACAATATTCTGGACGTCTCATTGCAATCAACAAAAAAGAATGATTATATATGAAACCTGTAATCAATTTAGCATCAATGGTCACAGATTTAATGTAATTAATTTTCCCCATATCTTTCATAATGAGATCTATACAATGGGCAGCACACGACGTCCATTACACAGGAAATTTCTTCATTATCTTATCCCCATCCTTCTTGAAATTTGATCCATTATCAGTAACAATTTGCACAACATTCTGAGGTCCAGCAACTTTCATGTATTTTTTCATCAGATTGTATAAATATCTATGATCTTACCCCTCACCGGAAGCATCAATGGAATCAATAAAGACAGTAGATCCACGACAATGAGCAAGAAAATTGATAATTTGTTTCATGTTGCCACTGGTCCACCCATCACACATGAGTATGACCCCCATACTCATCCCACAATATCTTTTGCTCGTTGATTCATTGTTGTAGCTCTTTTTTCTGCTCAGGAAGATATTTGTGCATAAGTTCATAAGTTGTTGTGAGGGCCTTAACTCCCCTACCAGATTCCCCTATCACATCAACCATATGTTGTAGATAGGGTTCAGTTGCAACATGTGCTGGGATTCCATGAGCAAAATAGAAAATATCCACAGCCTTTCCCACCTTCTCCTTTGCCCCGCGGAACATCATTTTTAAGGTTTTTTTGCCTAGAATCAGCCTTCCTAACCCCTGGTTCATCAATATTTTTCAATCTAGCACTAGCATAACATAAAAAAACATCAATCAGGGCTTTCTTCCTTTTTGGTTGAGCAAATACATCCTCTTCAGTATCTAGAACAACAACATGAACTCACTGACTACGATCTCCAGTCCCACTCCCTCCTACACCTGATGGTCCAAACCTCCGCAGTAACCGTGCAGCTTCCTCCTTTTCCCACTCGCTTCTTTTATATTCTCTATACGCCCGCCTATACATATGGCGAGTGTAAGCAGTATCACAACCTGGAGGATACACCATGTCATCATCAGACTCGACAAATGGACATGTGGCTCGTACATCAAAGAGTGTATCAGTGTAAGCTATGTTGACCTCTTTCAATTTGTCTTTCTTCTCCTTTTGGGATGCTATGAGCTTTTTAACATTATCCCTAACAGATTGTGGGCACCTTTGGCTTAATGCCACATTCTTCTCTCCCCCGATAATATGACGCTTAAATCTTGTGATGCCCCTTCCACCAATTGTCTTATTGCAAAAGTTACAAACCACCTTTCCCTTAACCCCAGGAAGAGGAGCACAATGTTTCCGAGCAAAATCAACCTCTTTGGGTGCACGCGGCCTAGCACCCTCATTCCCAGAAAAATTACCATCAGAAGACATGTTGGCAACATTGAGATAAATCAAAAACAACAAACAATATGCATTGCATTAGCATCCAAAACAACAGATGACATAAGAAAATATTATGAATGCAATGTAAATTATGAAGGATATACTATAGTTATATGTTAGGTATTGAACTATAAGACTAGTATTATTGGATTGAATCGGTCACTCTTTTTACCAAAAAAAAAGATTAAAATAACATTTTTTGTATTTTTAGGTCTGAAAATAATATTTAAATAGTCAATTACGATAATTTAAACATATTTATAGGTGATTACGTGTGCTACTATAATAGGATATTATCAATACGACATATCTTAATTTTAAACAAAAGAACATTTTATGATTTTTTATTAAATTTCAGATTTTTAAATAGTATCTAAATAAAATTTTCATATTTTTTTCAAAAAATAATTTTCATATATTCATATTCGTGTTTGTAACAACTTCTTCTACTAAACCTAAGTGAAATAACTAACTATGATGAATATATATTAATTATACTATTATTAGTATTAATAATCTAAAAAAATATAAAAAATACTTATTGGCGTTTGTTTGGTCATTGTGACAGCAGGGAGATCACCCTCAACTGTTATTTCAAATATGAGATTTCCAAAGAAGCATAAACCAAATAGATACTAGACTCATGAATCAATGACACCACAAGCATTGGGAGAGGGATATCGCAAACGGATGTCTGTAAGCTATTTTCTAGTGTTTTGATATTTATGTTGACCACAGAATGAAGTTTGCAAGAGAATCCAATATTATAACTTGTTACGCTGTTTTATAACTTTGCTGACTCAGTCTTGCTTCTTACCACAAACAAGAAAGCCTCATTTTCAGTTAGCAACTCATTGTTTTAAAGAGAAGTATTTACCATTACTGTTTTTTACTTTTTACATTAAAAACTTCTATTTCATGCTTTGTGTTCAGTTTTCCTTTTATCAGATAAGAATATATATTCATCATTGTGTTTATAACCTAATTCACGAACATCACCTACAGAATGAAGTAGAACTTGTTTCTCCCACATTACAAACAAGATAGTCAACAATTCCTACTAGCAAATTTAATTGCTATCAATGTGCATCTTATTGCAAAAAGTGGATGCACAATGAAAATAGAGCATAAAACGAATACTATTTTCATACATGACCGAATTAACTAAAAAATTAATGACACTTCGGCCTAAAACGCATCACACAAAAAGATCATGTTAGCATGTACTTTAAAGGAATCTATAATCTGATAGTATATGATTTTGTACTATGAAAATAGAGCAAAATGAAATCTTTTTTTATTCAGTTCATACATGACTCGGATCAACCAAAACTTTAAATGCCACTTGGGCCTAGAACTCATCTCATATGCAAAATTAAACATTTTGAAGGAGATTTACCTGGTGCAAATCATATACTATCTGATGATAGATTAGATGACAAATACTGTTCGTCTTCAGAAAAGAGCTGTAAATTCCTGGATTTCAAAAGGTAATCAATTGCTCCAGCATCAAACTCCACCAGGCAACCCAGTCTAATAATCTCCACTAGTTTGGGAATTAGTTCAGCTTTCTCCCAAAGCAGCCCCTTTGATACCACATTAGCAAAATTTGAAGCGAATTCAATGTTTGCTCTAGGGCTGGATTTTAGGTCTACTTTCTGAATAAAGAACAAGCATTTTTCTTTGTCCCACCGAAACATTCTACTTGATGTGACAGTTATGTTCCTTCCAGAAGAAAGGGGAAGATTATACCCTATCGTAATAGCCTCTTCTGTTTCAAACACAGAAACATTCATTAGACTTTTGGTCATGTCGAGCCTCCTTTCTACCTGTATACCAATAGTCGGATCAGCAAGAAAAGCAAGTACAATTCTGAAAAAATTCGCATTGAAAAGGTGGTGTCTAAGCTCAGTTTTCATCACACAACTCTTATTAGAGATGGAAGATTCATTTATTTCCACAGCTCTGGAAATCTTCTGAACACCAAGTCTGGAATACATATTATAAAACTCATTCACGGGAAAGAATGGTAGGCTAGGTTGAGGAGTCCAGACAAACAGTGTTTCTTCAGAGCTACCATCTAACAGATCCCTCAAAAGCAGATCATCTGGAATAAAAACTTCCTTTCTATTTGATAAACTGATACCAAGTTCGGATATGACAGGAAGCTTCCGTATCTTAGAAGAAACAAGCTCGATGTTTTGTTTGGTACAATGCTTTGCAACATGCACCCAGAAGGCTTGACATTCAGAATCTGTCAACCAACGGCCGCAGTCCTCCCAACTGTTCCATAAGTCACAGTAATGTGTAATATCAGGACCATCCCTTACACAAAAAGTACATGAGAAAAAGTAAAGCAGCTTTCCATCATAATATTTATCCAAGACATGAAGTGAAGAGCTGAAAAGATCAATTTTGTCATGTAGGATGCAAGTGTTAGGAAAAACCCATTCTCCAATATCAACTCCATCTGGTATCCATATCCAAGTTGATTCTAGGTCATCAGGCTTCCAGTTCTGTTCGTTAAGAAATGTATAGATTCTTTTTATATTTGCAATCTTTGAATGGGTATGAAGATGTTTTGCAACCAAGGAGCAAGCTTTAGAAATATCAACAATAACACCTATTTCATCGAGTTCATTTCTGTAATCACCAATCTCTGATCCATAAAATGACATATCAATGAAAGGTGCATCTTCCTGTTCTAATACATTTTTCCAGGCTGGATCAAACAGAATGCACTCCTCAGGATATTTGTAGCCACAACTAGTCTTGACCCATCTTCTTTTTATGCCTTCTGCAAAGTGTGTAGGTAATGGATCATGCTTTTTCTTCTTCAGTTTCTTCACACACTTCAGAAGTGTTAAGACAACTGCAGCATTTATGGAAGAAACATCCACAGGCAGTTTAATGCCAGAAATAACATGCGTCCATCCATTGTTTAAGTCCAGGGAAACATGTAAATGCTTGAGAACCTCTTTATATTCGTAGATCTTCTCACCATAGACGTCACTACTATCAATTAGAGGTAGAGAAGCAATTGATTGTAACGATCTCCAGTCATCATCAGCAAGAATTGAATTAGAAGGTGAACGAAAACCTAAGCAAGTCTTCAACCATTTCTGGTCATGAAGGACTTTTGTGAACTCTGCATGAGCTTGTAGATTTTCTTTCTTCATGTGGTAGCAGCAATCTAACAACGCAAAAGTATGTCCCTTTGTTATAGAAGACGTTAAAATGAGTCCCTTCAATTTTTTAGCTATAGCCTTCGACAATTCCTCCAACTCTGTTACAATGCCAATTTTTTTCAGCTCTTTGTGATATGAGTGTAGGTCACTTCCATAGAAGGTTTCATCAATTACGGGTAGACTTTCGACCACTTTGAAAAAGCATTCCCATTTTGGATTAAACAGAAATGATTCCTTGGGTGACTTCAAACCAAGAGATGTCTTTAGCCACTTTTGGTTCTTGAGTTTTCTAATAAGATTGTCAGAGGAATTTGCATTTTGGATGCATTCAAGTATGAATGTAACAGTGTTTCCTTGTAATGAACCCAAATACAGTGAAGGTCTGAGACAATCAACTACAAGCTGGTAGTTCTTGTTGAAACCGACCACCACCCCTAGTAACTTAAGCTCACTTTCAAAGCTACAAATCTCAGCACCATAGTATTCGAGATCAATGAAAGGCAGGTTACTGATTATTGAAGCAACACTCCATTCTGGACTATTCAGAATTGCACCAACAGGAGATACATAGCCCACAGAGGATTTCATCCACTTGCCTTCTGTAATATTTTTGAGAAAATATACAGGAGACATATAATTATCTGTCAAGAATTTAATAAACTTCAGCATTGAAATAACATTTTTTCTAGTAAAATGTGAAGACCCCATTGATACGAGTTGCTTGCCAATAAATTTACATGCTTGCCCAAATTCAAATATCACTCCTAATAGTTTCAGCTCATCCATGTAGTTCCGGATTTTGTTATCATAGTATTCTTCATCGATTAAGGGGATATCAACCAAAAGAGGACCCACCTGCAGCAAGTTCCCCCATTCTGAATTAGACAGAAAAGATTCGGAAGGTGGCTTATTACCTGCTGAAGTCTTAAGCCATTGTCCATTACTTATGCATCGTAAAAATCGGTTACTCATTCCAACACCTTTTTGATTCAGTTTACGTATCCACTCCAGAAGCAAAATTGCATTTTCCCTGGTTAACAGAGAAGATACAGTAGGGAATGATGCATTAGGGGGATAAATATCAGGCACATCAGAAGCCTTCATATACAAGCGAAGAAAGTCCAATAGCTTGTTAGCAGGTGTGTGCTTACCAGCATAAGAAATTGCACACATATAATCCACACTTAATTCCACATAATTCTGAGCTCTCCACGGGTTTGAACCTATCAAAGAAACCCACTTACTACAGCTCGAAGGAACTAGGACACCATTTCTCATGCTAGTGATACTCCCGTAGTTATCTACAAGTGGCATGGATGCACACAACTTTACTAGATCACGTTCCTCTATGTATTTTCCATGCGAGTGAAAGAGAAAATGAGTCAAGCAAACTACCATCTTCCTGCTGGACTTAACAGAGTCCTGAACGATGGCTGCAAATTCATAAGCATTTAATATGCGCAACCTTGCATTTCTTGAAAGCCATTCAGTTATGTATGTTTTTCTAGAATGGCAAAGCAACGCTTTCTGAGTAGATTCTGGCATAAAGAATAGACCTGTTGCCAATTCAAATTCCTTATTCCAATTAATCAGCCATGAAATGCAGTTTATATCAGTGGAAAGGCAAATACAGACATTTTTCTGGGCTATCCTGTTAATACTCCATAAGGAAACTGACCCATTTATGTTTACATATTTTAATAATGGCAAGTTTCTGATACCATCTGACTTAAGGCCACTCTCCCATTTCTCCACCAGAAATAACAAAAGATCGAAATAAAGCTTTTCAGATGCCAGTGATGCAAGCTGACAACTCTCAAGACATTTAACATACCATTCTTTATCTACATACTTCACGCCTAGGAAATTGTGTATGTCATCGAACTTCTTCCTATCAAATGCAGAGCTGAGTATATAAGTTCCATGAGAACACAGATTCTGTAAATCCACACCTTCCTTTCTTGCATCATCCAGAATAGTCCAAAATTTGGAATCCAATCTCGCTATATCAGCAACTTTGCAGAAGATCTTTTGTTTCGTGTAAGACTCGCATGGCATTATGTGCTCATTAACCACCCGTGCCTTTATTTGTTGCCTTACACGCTCCAATATTGGAATGCTTGACTCTTTTATAGGAAGAAATGAAAACATGAGTGGCAGGGATGATGGTGGAGTTTCTTCAACAGATTTTACAAGAGAAAGCAAAGCATTTACGAAAGCAGATGGCACACAATCAAGTATGCCTTTGTTCCAAACATTGTCTGTAAGTATGTTCTCCCTTGATGAAGCTAGAATAAAATCAGACTGAATTATAAAGGGAAAGTTTGTTACCATCTCTGTAGGCAAGTAAGCATATATTCCTGGGGAGCCCAATCCTCTATCAAGGCGGCTCCAATATGGAAAAGCCAATGTGACATTCCATTCTTCAACTTCCTTCCTCTTCTCAATTACGTTTTCTGGTCTCACAGGAAATCTCTGCCGCCACATATAGTAACTACATTCTTCCCTAGAGCTGCTATTTTCTTCAGAAGCAAGTTGAAGGATGTAAGACTCTGCATCAATATTTTTTCTTTGTTGAAATTCAGTCACAGTATCAATTGTGACAGCCTTCACAGAAGTAAGTGTTGGGTTGGGATTATCCTCCCTTACAGAAAGCCCCTTGATTTTTGAAAGAAACAATAGTGTCTCAGGATGCATATCTGAGAGTTGCTTCTTAACAGAATCGATCTTTTCATGCTTCAGAGGTAGAATAATTATTGTAGTTGGTAAAGCCTTTGAATGACCATAAATCTTCTGAATTTCATCAAGAGTTGGATTACCCTCTACCCATTCAGGAACAATATATCCAATCTCACATTCTGGTTGGGGCTTTTCATTGAACCTTATCCTGTACCCGTTGCTGAATACATAAGGCTGACTCGTGACAAGAAAAACACTTTTGAACCCAATACCTGTAAAATTCAAATGCATTCTATTATACAGTAAAATATATAACCGTGATCCTGAAAATGAACTGAACAGGTTACAAGTTTACTAAACTTACTCCAAATTTGTTAAATGTCTTGCATTTATAGTAACAATGTATATAATAATAATCATATTACCATTTAAGAAGCAGTTAAATTGAATAGCATCAAAAAAATATGGAAACTGATTACAATAGATAAAACCACAAGGAAGAAAATTAGTTTTAATCATACAAATGTCAGACTCAAGAATTGCTAAAATTATTTTATTTCATATGTGAACTATTTTTCTATTAGATTTCATAAGATGTGTTTTCTGTAATTTCATTTAAATTTCACAAGAATACTATAGTTTTATTGGGTTCGTTTTTGTAAGGTTATGCCCTGTGCATATTTTATCCAATATGTGCATCATTTATTCAAATGGTTTACTTTAATACCATAGGGAAGAATCATAAGTTCTCAAACTTGTATCTCGCCCCCAATAATGGCTACGGAGGATACGAATATCACTTGTTACTTGTTAGACACTACATGAATTTAAAAAATGGTCCAAATATACTGATAGTCATCCTATGACGTATGACCTATGACCTACATTTAACCATACTGCTGTAAAAATTACTAATTAGGCACAAACTTTGATTAACGGCTAAATCATACTTGAACGGGCAAATACATTTTCTTCGACTCTATCCTGTTGTCGTTCCACTTCTTGGAAAACCATTCTCTCTTAGCAAGAGTTGCTACCACTCTTTGTTGCCACCACATTTATGTCTCATTCCTCCACATTGTGCTCCACCAACTAAGCCCTCCCCTTTAAGCTTAGGATAGGATAAAGTGGCTCAAGATAGTTGAGTCAGTCAAGTGGAGGTGGCTCCAACCAAGGAGTCAATGTGTGGATGAGGAGATCATGTCAAACAAGAGTTACAACAATAAATCATAATATGGTTTTCAGCAAATTAGGTTTAGTGCCTCTAAGTCAATGGATAATAACACAATCTTGACGTGGCAAGAGAGTAAGAAGAGTCTGGAAAGAATTTGGTAAATCATACTAAATGTATACCATCATATACAATAAAGAACAAGATAAAAGATGGGCTTACAAAAAGCACATTGACTCCAACACTCCCCCCTCAAGATGGATATACACATTATGTAAACGCAACCCATGAAAGATGTGGGGATGAATGAGTGGTTTAGTAAATATGTCAACAACTTGTCTCCGATATGCTCATCAGGAGGGACTATCTTCATTGACAAAACAATATCTCTTTTGAAGTGGCAATCAACTTACAATGTATATGGTGCACTCATGAAAGATAATATTTTCTACTATGAGCCATAGATTGAAAGTCATGATCCATTCTTTAGAGAAATACAATTACTGTTTCTTGAGCCTACTAGTATTATGAGAATGTATCTAAAGAAGATATTGAGCGTCGATCAGTTACATCACCAAACCAATTTGTATACGCACAACCAGTAAATTTTAGCTCTTTATCAATCCAAGGCTTAGGGTAGAAGAGCCAACTCTGGAGAGACTTCCTAGGAGCAGTCAAACAATTTGGTTACTAGTTATTCACAAGATATTCCATGTCCCATGTAATTGTGAGATAAATAAGCCTCCCACCCACATTCATATTATATTAATGGTCGTTTTGACTCTCCATATGGATATTATTTATCATAATAGCCAAGAATAAGAAGTGGTTTAGCAAACTCGTTTGAATTTCTTTGCGTATAACTAGAAGTGGAGCTTTTTTTAACATAGATAGATTCATATTCTAGAACTAAGACTTCAACTTCCATAATATAGCTTAGTATACTAAGATATATAAGGTGAATGTGTGTTTCCAGAGGGCAATTTAATATCAAAGTAGCCTTATGAATCATTTTTAGTTTATGGATATCGTCCACATGCAATATGAGAACCACAAAATCATTCTAACTGCATCCTATAAAATGGGTAGGTTCAACTGGGTTTGGTTGGGTGATGCGGGCCTGGGTCTCGCGAGTGTGGGTCAAAAAGACCCGATCTTGAACGGGTGGGTCAAAGACAAACCCAAACCGACCTAAATGGGGGCTGGTCGACCCGTGGATGTCCATAACTCCATATAATGTGTTTGGTAAAAAACATTCTACAAGATGCTAATCTAAAGGTAGAAAAGAATGGTTCTCTAGTACTTTTACAAAGAAATGTAACACAAAAAACAGTCCACTACTATATATTGTTATCAAACAAAAGAATTTGTTGTTCATTTTTTAAACATTAGAACACATCTTTTTTTGGTAAATTACTCTAATGTATGATTGTGCTAGACGGACTATAGTTAGTAATTTGTAGTACAAGTCCATATTAAGTTTGAAAAAGCAATAAGAAAATATAGTAGACGTGGATTTGTTTTCCCCCATTCCTCTCGCTCAAATATTAGCTCTTATTGGGTAAGTTTGAGTTTGAAGACAATGAGTCAGAAAAAATATCCAGAAAGCATCACCCAATAGAGCTTTGCCAATTTGGTTTGGTTTCATGCCTCGAAGATATACAACATGTGTTATTTTCATGATATCCTCGATGGATTACTATATAAAAATAAAAGATATTTTTGTGTGGTTTTAATTGATTTGGAAAAAGGGCTATGATTAAAGACCAAAGGAAGTTCTTTCATGAGTTTTAGAGAAAAGAATTCCCAAATCAAAGACATTGATTTCATTGTAGGCATGTATGAAAGCTCAAAGTAGAACTCCTAGAGGAGAGACTCCAAGATTTCCTATTACAATTTGGGTACATCATAGATCACCTCTAAGTTGGTTGGTTCTTTACATGTTTGAACTAGTAAAGTGTGTCAAAGATGAGATTATGCAATGTAGTTTAATACTAATATTTTGTTCATGTATGAAATTAGAGAAAGATTGAATTACAAAGTAGAAATGTTAGAGATAAGTGGGACTTTACGGATTCAAGATCACTATAAGCAAAACATAGAATCCACATTGCAATTTAAGCCAGTCCAAAATTGTGAATGGTCGTGCCAAGTTGCATGGGGCATAAATAAATGTGATAAGAATTTAGTTGTCAGGGCACCTGCCTATGCACTACCTCAAACTGGGTGCCCAACCCCTAATGTGACATATGTGCCCGCCTAAGACCGTATAGGCCCAAATTAAGCTACATAAAGGGTGATTCAGCATAAGTTAGGTTTAGATTTGGTCATATTCAATCAAGTTGAGTCATTTTATGATTGGAATAGATCAAATTTAGCCCAAATCAAGTCAAAATTGGGTAAATTACGTCTGATATGGGAAAAGAGGCATGATTCCGGTAAAATGGGTCTGATTTGGCAAAATTAGGTAGCCACGTTTGGTCTCATGTTGATCAATATAAGGCAAATTAAAGGTAGTTAGGTTATAGTAACTCACGCATCGCAAAATTAGGTTTGGTTTAGACCAAAAAATATCAAATTTGGACAAATTAGGTCTAATTTGGGGAAACAAGCCTAATTTGGGAAAATATGTAAGATGTGGGGAGGTTAGGTCTTATTTAGCCAAACTAGGTCTCATTTAGGTCAATAAAAGAATATTTTGGGAAAGTTAGAACTGATCAGGTCGTGTGATGCAATATTAGGTTTAATTTGGGCCAAATCATGTCAAATTTGAGTAGATTAGTTCTAATTTGGTGAAAACAATTTTGATTTGGGGGAAATAGACTATTTGGGGAGATTAGGTCTAATTTGGCCATATTAGGTTTCATTTAAGTCAATAGGAAAATTTGGGTAAGTTAGGTCTGATTAGGTCACTTTATACATAATTATGTCCAATTTAATGTTGAATCAAAGCATAGTGGGTCAAATTAGATCAAATTTCAATCATGTTAATTCACACCGGAGCCAATCATATCTAGTTTAGGTAATGCTAGGTGTGATTTAGCATAAATACTATGTAATAATTGTAATAAAGTCATAATTATACATTTACAAATATGAAATAATGAATATAAATATATGAATATCAACATTATTTAAAAAAAGAAACGCATGGGCTCTCGTCTAAGCACCTTTAACGATCCCGCCTTCCGGTAACCCCCAATTAAGGGAGACCGAGAGGTCGGTGCCGTTATCCAATTTCCAGATCAAGGTTCAGCAATTAATTGATAACAATTATTAAATTCTACTAGACTAAACTGAAAAGCTGTAATAAATAAAATTTTTGCATACCTTTGAAAATTTTGGAATTCTAAACTTCTATCCAGAACTGGGACTAACTAACTAATCCTCCTTGGACTTTAATTCGTGTATTTCACAATATGACGATTTACTGTTTGTCCTTTTTGTTTTATACCTAAAACGCCGACAAACAAAACGTCGATTAGCCGAAGCTGGTATGTGGGGGAAAGAAAAATGTGCAACTATGTTACCAATGTAATCATTCAATTATTCATTTAACAACCAAGATTACGTTTTAAGCCTTACTACTCAATCCTTACCTATCCCCTATCTCTTTGTTGTCCCTGTAGTGGACTTGCGTGCTACCTCTCTTTAGGTAGATCCTTACCCCCATGGTCCTACCTTACAGGTAGCCAATACCTAGGGTAATAGAGTCGCATGGCACTACCCAAAAGTAGCCCAATATCTAACTCAAAGTGACTTGATGGACCTACCCCATTGGTAGCCATGTACTAAGTCACCCTATGACCTGATGGACCTACCCCATAGGTAGCCATGTACTAGGTCAACTAATAAGCCACAGAGGGGACCAGGATCTGAGCTAGTAGGCACATATCTTAGGTGATAGTCATATCCACATTATAGTTTGCATGAATTAAAATCATCCAACAATTAATTCATGTCATCGATGAAAACTTCGGTAAACCTCGGAAAACATAACTCGATATATTCATAAGCGTAACCACATACATCTTATTGCAGATTTGAATACATAATCAAATATGAAGAGAGAGAATATCCAAATAAGCAAGCAAATTGCACAGAAACCCTAAAATAAACATTCCAACTATATTTTATCAAAATTTATTCAATTCCATCTTATTCCTTAGGGTTTCTATTCCAATTTTAGAGTTTCCTTGGAAATTAGGGTTTTGCTTTCAATCTTAGGTAATATGAACCCTAATTCATCAAATCCACTTAAAATCTTTAAATTCTCTCCTTTTCAGTGCGCCAATGGTCCGCGCTTTGATCTGACGCTCTACGTCAGTTGTCCCCACTAGCGGCGCGCTCCTCCTCTGGAAATCGTCGATCCTTGATCTGACACTCCGCTGCGGTTTGCAACCTTCACTTAACCGACCGCCCTCCTAGCACCGTTGGATCCCCGCGTGGATCACGGTGATCCTTGATCAAACGACCAGCACTGATCGGCTCCACTAGCGAGGGTGCGCGCGCCCTTCTTTCTGTCGAAACGCTGGATCGCGCCCAGGTCCACGATGGTCCAGGATCTGAGGGTGGTTGCTCGTCGTCACCCTCCTTTCCTTCACTAGACAAAGCGGCGGTGCCGCGGTGGTTCTCTCACCGGAGAAAAGGCAATTGCGAGAGGGAGAGGGTGTTAGGGCTTAGGAAGTAGCCGCCTGGGATCGTGAGGGTGAGAGCGATCAGTAGGGGGTCCTATATATAGGCTATGGGAGACTCCCTTAGGGTTTCTAACCCCGCCGTAAAACATGCTTGCAGCCCAATTGGGCATTTTGGGTATACGCGATGAAAGTCGGTAAAACCTGGGTCTAGACCCTTCGCCAAGGTCTCCCGAACCTAATGGGACAAAAATCCCAAGTGCACATGCACTGCAAAGATCGAAAAAACGAGGGGAAAATCCCCTGTCAGCTCTGAGTTCGTGTCCCTCTGGGACTCTTGACGATGAGTGGTGCGCGTTGGATCAAGATCCAACGGCCCTCATCTCGCCCGCTTTTGCAAAAGGAAAAACAATTTCCTAATATTCGAATTATCTTCCCAAATAATGATAACTTGGAAAAACCATAACTCCCAATTCTTAACTCTGTTTTTATTCAAATTTTGAGGGAAACTCTTTTATGTTTTTATCTCTTATCCTGCAAAATTTGAGATCATTATCTTAATTAAACGGTCCTTTTTCTTTGGTTGCAAGAAAACACCCTTTTTCTCATATTTTCCATATATTCTTTATATCCCTTGCTATTATATAATTATCCTGAGTTCCTTGAACCCCAAGGAACCTTTATAACTCGAAATCCTATTTTGGGAAAATATCTTTTAGCCTTTTACTCATCATTTATCCATTTTCTTATATTTCCATTATCCCATTGAATTTCTTTTTCATTTCTTTTTCTTTTTCTTTTTCTTTCAATTGGGCTTAATGGCCAATAAGGCCCATAAAGAAAGCATGCAAGGCTATCATACACAAAATTCATTCAAATCAAACGATGAAATCAAACATTTATCTTATTTATCTTTTAAAGGAGATTCACAAATCTCATTACATGTTTTGGAAAATGAGGTTATAACAGCACCCCTCCAGGAACGCCTAGCGCCTGGCCGCCTTAACAACTACAGGATGGATATAATGGAATGGTTCAACTAGAATAGTAGTGACCAAAAGATCATATATTATTTGAAAATCATATAAAATACCTAAACAACTAGCCATGTTGTACATGATGATTGTTGGACAATGAAGAAGCAAGGTATCGACCAGATGAACGTGAAAGATATACAAATATTAAGTTCAGTTTTTGGAAAGATAAAGAAACATCACTTGGAGGATCAAATTTGTAAACAATAAATAGGTTGGTCAGATTGTGAGGACAAGATATGTAAGGGCCATCTCACTCATGTGATATAGACATGGGCAGCAATTAAAAGAGTGGCCCGCTTCACACTTAAGCGCCCACTTAAGCGTTATGGAAGAGGCATACATTGTTTTTTTAGTCTAGGCAGGTGTTGAGGCAGATTTAACTGAAACATCTGCTTTTTAACAAAAATGCCCGCCTCGGCCCACTTAATTGGACTCGCTTCAGTCTCTTACTGGTGAAGGTCTATTGTCAATTTAATTACCAGATTACATAGCCCTTTAAACCCTAACACCCGGTCGACTTCCCAATTGAAGATGTTAAAAGCTGGCAACAATAATGCCGCTAGGAAATGGTTTTTGCAGGCCTTTTAGTTTCCTATTGGGAGTGGGAAGCCATTCCTATTCATTGGTGTTAGTTCATAAAAGGAGAAGCAACGGATACACAAAACACACCAACAACGACAATCGCTTGGAGTTAAATAAGTCAATCTTTGGCGACAGAAGGGAAAGTATCTCGAAAGGAGGAGACATTGCATCCATGGAGTTTGTCTAGAGTGTGACAAGCACGCGATCACCCCTCATTGAGACGTCAAGGCTAATAAAGGGGAAGCAAGGACCAAGAATAGAGGTTACAAAGATTTCTCTTGGTCGACAAATTAGTATTTTAACTTGTCACTTTTCTTAAGTTATTTTTATATACAACGACATCTTGTGTGTACTAGTTCTTGGTTAGTGATTAATAATCAATGTTTGCGACTGGCATAATTGACTCAACACGCTTCATTCCAGTACACATTCACTACACTCCACAACTGCTTCGAGACGTAATGATTCTCATTGCTCTGTAGCTAGTTGCCTATGTGCCTAGTGTAGTGGCTACATATTCTAATTTCTTTTGATACATCTAACGAATCATTATATTGTAGATTGGTAATTAAAACTAATATCTAATTGAAGGTAATATGATTCATAAAACTAATTATTAATTGAAGGTAATATGATTCATACCTACTCAATGTATCTTTACAGGATGATTTTGTTTTACTCGTTCTAGGAGTGTGGACTATGGGTTTTGTTTGATGTTTGAGTTTTTTTAGCTTGTAACCATTTACATTTATAATCAGGAACCTTTTTAATCTATGAGAGTCATTCTTATGCAATTATATACCACACAGAATGCTTGATTGTTGAGTAATAATTCTTTATGCTATTCGTATGGCAGTCACTAAATTTTTCACCATTTTTAAAGCAAATTGCAGACCGCTTTCCCAAAAAGCATCCCCTTTAGTCCGCTTTAAAACTTGCTTCCCGCTTCAAGGGGGCCAATCTGCACGCTTTCCGCTTCGCGCTTTACAAAACCTAGGACATGGGCAATAAACATCGACATATGTACCATTTGGATGCATTTGAATTGAGCAAAGTTAAAAATAAGATGAATGACTAAATTAGCTCGGATAATAAGGAGAGATTTAGAATATATACATCTTGTGGAAACATGTACCATTTTAAAAATGCATGGAGAAACGTTAAGATAAATTCAATTAATTCTTGACAATAAGATTTCCATGATGATGACAAATATACATGCATGTGAACATATGTACATGTTTAGTACATTCAAATTTTGCTCTTTTTCTAATTGATTTCCCAACCCGCAACTCTTTTTTAGTTTGGACTGTATTTTCCTTATATTTTCACGATAAAACCATTATTAACATTTTCTTACTCGCCAAAAGATGGTTAAATCATAAACTTTTAATTACCCTCATATACGACCTAAATAGTTACCACTGGAATTGTGGGAGATAACACATAAGGAACTTTAGAAAATTGTATGACAAACTACTTTATCTTATTAT
The DNA here is from genome assembly GCA_963693085.1 of Alisma plantago-aquatica. Lineage (NCBI taxonomy): Eukaryota > Viridiplantae > Streptophyta > Magnoliopsida > Alismatales > Alismataceae > Alisma > Alisma plantago-aquatica. The sequence continues at coordinate 375,637,137 of OY856415.1, read as the reverse complement.
TACTTGATCGAATTTCACAGCACTACTGTACGTTATTGGTTATTGTTGTATAAGTTAATTGGTGATGGTTTTTCAGAAAGCATATAGTCTAGTTTATTATCTTATTTCGAAGCAAAAGAAATTATCTATATAACCATAAAGCAATGACCAACCCTAGAAACTGTCATCATCCACCAAGTTAAGAAAACAATTCTAACGGATAAAATTATGTGTTCCATAAATATAAATTTAGCCATTTTTAACTTTACAGCTGTGCCATTTTGGTGATTAGGAAATTTCTTTTAACACAGGAACCATGTGATTTGATGACCAAAAATGTTAGGGTCATTAGTTGCTTTGCACATGATTTTATTTGAAACAAAGAAGATTTGCAGAGCCAGAGGAGAAGGTTGTTGTTATACTTAGTAAAAGTGTACTTAAAACGTAATGCAAACAAGCTGAAGACAAGGTTGGGTTTATGGTTAATACTATATTTCATGCAAGCATTGCTGGTATTTCTTTCTTGTACTTTCATGGAGATTTCATATATGTAATGCCCATCACTTCCCATGATATTGTTTACACCGGTTAATAAAACATAAGTTTCTTAAACTACAGATTGTATATCTTTAAATTTGGATTCTAGAAGATGCACACTTAAACAAAAAGGCAAAAAAAAAACAGTTTACTTTCTGCTGTAGAAAATATAATAGGTGATGAAGATGGGTCCCATGGGAAAGGCTTAGAATTATAATATTTATCCTAATTGTAATTGGGTCAACCAAAATGAGAAAAAGAAATAAGCCATATCTATTACATTTAACAGCATAGGCAGAAACCAGTAAATTTGAGATCCCTTAGATAGTAAGTTAATTTTGCCTTTTGACTCACTTATATAAATAGTTATGTTTCTTAGTTCTTATGCTACATATATATACTTACAAAAAAAAGACGATGCTACTCATCAAGCATTTAAGTTTACATCAACAGACCATGTGTAAGTTTACAAAAACTACTTTCAAAAAATAAAGATTTACCACCTTCAACAATCGAAAAACAGACTAACCTTTTTCGCCTATATATCCATGATGCTTTTTCCCTTTCTTGATAGACAGTCCTCCACATATGGAATCAATGTTGGTAGGCGAAAATCCTATTTCGTTGTTAAATACAAGTAATGTTGCAGCAGCTCCAGTAGTCGTGATATCTTGTGTTGTGACAACAAACTCTAGTTGTGGAGTCACAGTATGAGAGTACCCATTGTCCTCTGCATTCTACAGTTGAAAACAAGCATAGATCAATACATTCTATTAAGGTTAATCTATGATGTATATTACATTACGCTTAATAAATATTAGGATTACGTGGCGGAGGACACATAATAGGTAGTGTGATGGAATGAGAGGGGAGAGGAGACATACAGTATGTTTCTTTCATATAGGGAATTGTTTTGGGCCTGCAATGTTCATGTTGTGTCCAAGCTATCCACATCTTGTCCATGATGTGTACAAGGCATGTCCGGGTTTAAGAAAAAAGTGAACACTTTTGAGCTATGTTCACAAGTGTCCAGTCATGCCCACAGCGTGTTTGTGTCTGACATATGTCCATGATGGCCATTACTGTCTTAGGGAAGTGTTTCATTCTTCCAAGTTGTGTTTGGTACGTATGCAGATGCTTCATCATCTAGAGTTGATAATGAAAAATATAAATGATTCATACAACTCTTCCTGATATCTGGAGTCCGTTAAAATCTGACCCTTGCTAACACCCTGATTTGACTTGTGGAGCATCTCTTAAAGAGATTAACCTAAGAGACCTTGCATATTATTACACTAAAAAAGTCACACCTCAATTTTGTTTTTCTAAGTAGAGTTTTTTGGTGTGTTTTAGGGATTGATAGACCCCCTCAAAAAAAGTTCATTTTCTCCCCCATCTAATCTTTTAGTTAATATCTTTGCTTATGAAACAAGGCACCATTCAATAGGGTAGCCTCTCTTGCCCACCCTAATTTTGTTGAACTTCAGCTCACACGTGGTAATTTTTTTAGCCTGGCAAGGGTGATGGATTTCATCCTTGTAATTTGTCTAATATCCACACCTATGAAACATGGACACCGGAGGTTGTTGTGCACATGTTCAACGCAGACACGCCGTGGACACACATGGGAACGTGGGGGAACGCCCTATTTCACATCAATGTAGCAATATTGCATTCTCCTCTCCCCTAAAAGACAAAGCCACAACAAGAGGTAACTCCTACACTTCTACGCCCCCCCCCTCGTCTTCTCCCCCTTTGTCCTACCCATTTCTTCCCTTCCTCTTCTTCTTTCCCTTCTGGCTTTTGAATTCCTTCTTGTCCTCTTCTTCCTTCCCTTTCATGTGTATTATATATTCACTACTAGAAACATTCTCCTTTCCTCCTCAGTGAGATATTTTTTCTCTTTGCCCTCCCTCCTCTGTTCTGCACATGACAACACAGCTCCTCCCCTCTCCTCTTCTTCCTCCACCTTCAATATACTTATTCTATTTCTCCACCACCACTACCACCAACAGTCTCATCTTACCCTTCCTCTTCTTCCTCATCCTCCACCTTCATCACTTTCCACTCTCCTCTTCTACAAGTAACCATATACCTCCTCTTCTTTTTTTGATGTCCGCTACAACCACTATTTTTTATTATCCAAAATTTTGATGTGTAAAATATTTTACTGTGAGCTCATTCTTGTGGTGTTCAACTCATTGTAATTTTTGAATAAGTTGTCAATTAGTTTGACTATAATTGTGATTACAATGAGGTTTTGTTTGATTATGCCTTTGATGGCTTGATTTTGTTATGTATGCAATGTGTGTTTGAATGCACATGTGTAATTGAATTTAGCATGGATGAGACGGTCTTTATGTTTGTGTTTGACTAAACTCGCTTCTTTTTGTGCTTATACATAACATTCATATACATTTACATGTATTTTTTTAAGCATCTCATATAGATTCTGGCAATAGTCCAGTGTTTCACCAATATTCTCTTGTTAGTTAAGCACTATCCACTTCTAGCCAAGAAAACATCTTATATATTTTAGGTATGTGAGCCATTCAAATCTTTTCCCAAGGCTCTGACTTCTTGACATCTATCATTGCCCTCGTTAACCGATAAGCAGTCGTCACAATGAAGCGGCCCATGTCATTCATCTTCCAGTCCCATATAGGAATGTATTAATGAAGATTCCATATTCCAATTCCCTCCAAGACGGATATATAGTTGACCTTAAGCTCCAAAAGCTCCTCCAGGTTGGACTTGATAATCATGTGTTTAAGATTGTTAGTACCAACAACCCAATTGTCCTCCTACACTAGTTTCAGAAACCATTCATGATGATGATCTTCTTGTTGGTGTCACAAACAACCTCGATATTTTCTTATAAAGATTTCTAAGAAGGAGTACTTGGCTGAGACTATCTTGTAGTGTACTTGTATTTCATAGTGACATGAGTCCCCCCATATACTGATTCAGTTCATTTTCTTCGGTTCTTGTTCTATTATGTTGTGTACTAGCTATTACATTTTGTTTTTCCAAACCTCCGTGGATGATTCAAGTAATCAACTTGATTGATTTTTTTCCTTCTACTTTGTTATTGCTAGAGATGTTAAGACTGCGAGACTCTAATGTGTCAGCACAATAAAATTTTTGGGGAAAGAGTGTTCCTGCTCGGGGACATGTAGATGAGTTAATTGACCCTAGTAGTGGGAAGAAGATTTGAAAGTGTTGCTATTGTGGGAAGACCACTAAAGGTGGGGGGATAAATTGAATGAAGCACTATTTGGTAGGAAAATCTGGTGACAAGGAGATCTATAGAAAAGTTCCTCATGAGGTTAGGGAACAAATGAAAGGGCCTCTCAAAGGTATAGGGGAGAGGAAAAAGAAAGTGGTACAAGAGTCTTTACATGAATATGGGTTTGCATTGTGTAGTCAGTCTAGAGGGATTGTGTTGGTAGTTCTGAAACTGCCAATAACTCTTCCACTGGGGAAAGACTGGTGGATGTTGAAACCATAGAACCTCCAACCAAAGAAGGGATCAGTTTCTCACTTCTTTGATCCTAGACAACAGTCGATGCTCATCAAAGCCTAAATAGTATTGATGCCCCAAGAAGCAAAGGACCATATAAAGAAAACAATTGCCAAGTGGTTGTATGACACATGAATTCCTTCAACACAATCAACTCTCCTCATTTTCAACTTAAGATTGATGGGATAGCAGGAATAGGGCTTGGTTTTATGGGATCCTCTTATCACAAGCTGATAATGACTTGTTTGAAGAGGGAAAAGAAGGAAATGCAATTGCTTATGGACTCTTTTCATGAATATTGGAGTCAGACAGGGTACAAAATTATGGTTGATGGATGGAAACACACAAGAAGCAAGGTTTTGATCAATGACAACCTTAGTAAATTTCGAGGATGCTAGTGATTTGGTGAAGACTGCTAAGAACTTGTTTTCACTACTCAAGGACATGATAAAAAGCCTTAGTGAGTCAAGGGAAACATAAAACCCCAAGTTAGTAAAAATTGAAAAAGAAAATATAAATGGGTTGGTAATCCAATCTCAATTCCACAAAATTGGATAACCTAGTTTTCCCAAGCATGCAAGTGTGTCGAGTAATGCATGCATGATTCATGTGAAGGGTTTTGAACATATATATGAAACATAGGTAACCATAAGTCACAAAAGGAAAAATGCAATACCCTCAAATTCACTTTTAGGGGTTGCAATCCTAACCTTGGGTGGGTCAAGCCAAGGATAAGAAAAGGACCTATAGGGGATGCATAACCCTAAACTTGTGGGGTCAGGTTGTAGCTAAAAATCCTAATATCCACTTGTGAGTCAAGGAGACATCTAAGGTCAGGATATTCCATAGAAGGATGAGTTAACTAATCTGTTTAAGAATTGAGGTAACCTTGAACATCACCCTAAAGTTTGAAGGATTAAGTATACAAAGCATGAAAGCAGATACATTGAATATAAGTCTTTGAATCCAGTTATGACATCTTTTGGGGTTATATGGAGGTAATACTCCCAAAAACCTATGAAAAAGTCACTGAGAAAGTGGCTAACATTATGTGACCAAGCCCATGAGAGAAGGTCTCATGAAGACGAAGCCCACGAGAGAAGGTCACCAGGAGGATCAAGCCTAGGAAGGACGGTCGCCATGAAGATCAAACTCGGGAGGAAAGTTATCCATGATCCCAAGGAAGGAACATAAGGAAAACATTGTGCACCTCAACATATGAGGAAATTCGGATTAGAGAATTGTACGAAAAATGAAATGCTTGACTGTCGTTAGAGAAACCTCAAGAAAAATGGAAGTTAACATATTGAAAGGAACTACATGGAAGATACCTAAGGTATAGAGTCTATAGACTCTCCTTAGACAGGATATAATAGAGGCCCTTGTCTTGAAACAATGTGTAATTAATAAGAGATATAAGATAAAGTTACAACATCTCAATAAAACACTAGGCAGATAAGAGCCCTAAGTCAACCCTAGGATTAAGCAGGGATTATTAAAGATACATAAGCCTTAAGGGGTCAGGAGGTGATCAAGTCCTAAGTGCATAAGGCCCATGGGGTCAGGAGATAGACATCCATGTGTGCTCAAGGCCCATGAGGTCTAGAGATTAACCACCTTAATGAGTTCATGAGGCCTAAGCGGTAAATTTGAGAGGCACTCAGTACATAAAACCCAAAAGGTCAAAGGGAGAATCAACTGCAAAGGTACATATGTCCCTAGAGACCTTAAGGGAATCGCCAATGCTAATGTGATATGGATATAAGGAATACAAGAACATATGCAATAATTGTTGAACCAGAATCTTATAGGGAGTGATGCACAAAATCAATAGTTGGGAAAAGCAATATCCCTTGAGATCCTTAAACTTAACATAATTCTTGGGAAAAAAATGTATCCATTGTATGGATTCATCGTTGAGAATGAAACAAACAAAAATTTCAATTAAAAGATAATGTGTGGGTACACCATCTCTACGCATGGAATAGAATGAGCTTTGTATTTAGACTACACTCAAATATTCATGTCATCTTATTATGAGTGTGAGAGATTGGGTAGACACGTGATACATAAATTTTTACATGTGAAGGTGAACCCTAAGTTGAATTTATGACATAAATTAAGGTTTAAAGGTTTTACGTCATTAACTGATGAATATATTAAAATAATGATTAGTAGGTCTGAAACCTGAGTGAAAATAAAATTACCAAGTGAAGATTCAGTCACCAAGTGATAATGTCATGGAATAAAAGAGGATGTGGAAATAGCCTGAAATTGAATTTGGGTTCCAAGCATTGGATATAGTGAGGAATTTGCATATCAATAAAAGTTGTGAATGATAATCCAGAAAGGTTGCTAGCATGTTTCAGGTTAATATAAGTTATCATTCACCTGAACATGATTAAATTTGAATTTTAGGAATGAAATTCTTTTTTAAGGAGTGAATGTAAGATCCTCAAATTTGGTAAATGAATTCTATGAATATGATATTTGAGTTGATAAGCAATTCCTTAATTTTGTAATTGATAGAATAAAAAAGTATTGGATTCATTGAGAAGGTCTAGGCTTGAGTCATGGGCCTTAGAATCCAATGTAGGCCTAATTGGGCCATATGATGCTTGAGTTGTTAAGGAATCCCCTAATTTTAGAATTGATATAATAATAAGGTATGGGATTCATTGAGAAGGCCTAGGCTTGAGTCATGGGCCTTAGAATCTAATTTAAGCCTAATTGGGCTATTTGTGTAGAAAATAGGCCTATTGGAGGATAGGATAACGGATTTGGAATTATGTTGGTGGAACCTTAGTTATACAACTAAGGGTTCAATGGACTACTTGAACTCACTTGAGACATTGGTCCAACCAATGGCCAAAGTGAGGCCCCTGGGACTATTTGCTTTGCGAGTAGGTCCTTGTGGCACAAGTTTAAGAAATAAAAGAATTTGTGCATAGATGAATGATAATGGCTTTGTGAGTTGTTAGAAAATTGAAATATAGGATAATAGGCAAGTTTCTGAAATATTCTAAATAATTTGTGACTTGGATAATCAATAAAATATTTATTTAACCATGGCTTGCAATACAAGTTTTGAGCATCAGATGAGGTTATCTCGATCTGTATTTTGGAGCACTTGAAGACAATACGAAACTAGGATAATGCTAGAATTTGAGATAAAAGTGCCTTTCCATGTAATGAGAGTAATTAATTTATTAAATATATTAAGAAAAGAGAAAAGGTACCTAGTAGCATCCCTTTAACAATTAACACCAAACCTTGCTCAATATGAGATTATAGGATTATAAGAAAAGTATCCAAATTTGGAACCAATCGGAGTAAAGAAGAGAGAGATATGGATTTTCTAAGTTCCCATAAAGTGTGTGCTTAAATTGTTAACAATGATATTTTTGTCACATTTAATGTGAACAGAAAACTTAAACCAGTTCCCCTTATTGTCGCCTGGATTTGGAACCGTCAGGTGTGGGATCGATGGTCTCCAGTTCGTCTTCCTTCTCCGTCTTAAAAAGGAAAGCCAACAACCGCTTCAACACCTAAAACCTTTCTTATTAAAACCCAATCATCCCAGACTTTCTCTGTTCCCATGTGGTACTGAGTCAAACTCCATCGAAGCCCAACATCCCCTTCGATAGCCATGTGCCTATATAAGGCCCATAAACTTCTCTGTGACACTAGACTACATGATCGCGATCCCAAGCAATCAGGAATCCCTGCATCCCCTGTCTTCTTCCCTTGGCTCCTTGAATCACTATGTGTGCCCAATGAATCCAACATCAATCCTTGACTTTGGCGAGGAGTTTTAGGTCCTTTTGGATTCAGGCACTTGGGTAGTTGAAAATAATAGGGCCAAGGTGATCAGTAGGAGAAGGCGGAGTCCCAACCCCTTTTCTATGACCCCCCCAAACCAGTATGGGTGTGGGGTGTCAACCGCATAGAAGGATCCTCGATGCCCTACTTCTTCTAAGAAAAATGGGACACAAATGAATCCCCCTTTGGGCAAGGAGAGGGGCGAGCGGGCATGGAGTCAGGATGGTCTACCTGGAGGTTGCTAATGAGCCCAACAAGGGGCCATGCATAACCCAATGCGGACAGACCTAAGAGGGTTGACAAACATGACAAATGTGGTTCATTCTCAGCCACTAATCTTGAATCCAACGGTCCAACTTGTTTGAAGAAAGGTAAAACCTTGTTTAATGCATAACAATTGTAGGAACATCATATTTATACAAAATTATATATTAAATCGATCAGGAAAACAAGTAGAATATGATAAGCTTACATTCAGTACCTAGATATGCTTCATGTTTATGAGTATGGTCAATATATAAATATAATATGATGGATACAAGCAAGTCTTAGTTTTGATGAATAAGTTGTTGTACATGTTAAACCCATTTATTTTGTGATGCAATCTGACGATGCTTCGTAATAATGGAATCTAATGATAATTATGCATATAGAGTCACACTAATGAACTTTTAGGGTTTTAAAATAATTATATCATCTATTTATGAATTAGGGTTTTGAGACCTAACCCTAACATCAACCCTAGACTAGGCTCCAATGCAAATCATGCCAATATCATGGTGACTCTTTAATATTATTCATGTTTCGGATTAATTGGATCTGCATTATGATTGTTTGGTTGAATGCAACTTAAAAGACATGGATAATAATGCATGATTGCCTCATTGAAAAGGTGTGAGATTATCTTACAAATAATCGCATTATGGAATTTTGAAGTTTGTCGAGGTTTCTTGAAGTTTGCTGAAATGACATGTTGGATGTGTATTTACTTCATGTTCATTATAACACCAATATGAGTACCATATAATAAAACCAACGATATTCAGAATCCAGGGTTAAATCTACGAATGAGTAGTTCGTCTAAGTCCGTTGATGGATAGAAAAAGGTGATTAAACCCAAGGTGATTTGGCAACATGGGTTAGATCATCTTAATGTAAATATTAGTTTACATGTGCAACTATTTGATGGTTGAAAATATATGTTGTTATCTTATATTTGCACTTGTGTATGCACCCCGCGTACACAACATAACAATATACAGATCCGGATTTTTTTGTCGACGCTTTCGGTAGGTGTTATATATGATACAAGAACATGAGGATGAAGATGAAAGCTATTAAAGATATTAAAGTTATACCAAGGAGGATTTGTTACATGGTCATAGTTCTTCTTCTCATATGTATTAGTTTCTGATATAAAATTCATGTAACTCTTTAATGGAGCATTGTTATATATCATATAAACATTATTTGTGAAACAACACATAAATTATATGTTATTATTTATTATTTGTTGAATCTGGATCCTGAAAATTTTAGGTAATGACTGTCGACTTTAAAGTCTACCTTGATTGGGGGGACACTCAAAAGTGGGGGGTCGTTACACCTCCCCCACTCTTCCTTTTGCTCATCCAAACAAAAGTAGCAACAATAGTATTCTCTCTATGCCTACTCTTTTTTCTTTGTTTCCGTACATCTCCATCTCCCCTCCTCTTCCCTTGCCCCTTTGTTTTAAGTAGCTCTCCAATGTATTATCCTTCTTTTTCTTCCCTCTCAACCTCAACAACAACATATTTTCTCATGCATCACCTTCTTCTTCTTGATAATACATTTTATTCCCCATTACTTTCACCAACAACAACAAAAATATTGTTTGTGCCCTCGATTTTGCAATTCCATATATTTTTACCGTAACAATTGTATAATTAAGCATCTTAATATATGTTGTAATTTAATCCATATTGTGACTTGTGGATATGATGTTATATGTTACTTATTGGTTGGATTTCGTGGTGATTGCCCTCATGGATAACCTATTTAGATCATTTCGTGTGTATACATATAGCATAATATATGTCGTAATATGTGCTACTATGTGCTAAAATATATATAATTATATTTGATGTGTCCGCCATCATGTTCGTGTCCTATATTTTTAGAAATTGCCATGTCTCGTGTCTCGTGTCCATGTTTATATCCATGTTCGTGTCCATGTCCATGTTTCCTAGTTTTTTAGTATAAGCAATTTTGTTCAGACTCAATCAAATAGAATAAACTCCAAGGCAAAAGATCATCATTAGAAAGTGGCATATTGTGCTTTGGCAAGCTATACCTGAAGTCGTATTTTTTATCTGATCCTAGACCTATTCTTTGGGTTGTCAAAATATTGATATGGGTCAGAAAAAGTTGATTGTATTTTCTAATGGTCAGACCTGAATCGATGTGGATATGGATTTTAGTTACTTTGTCCAATCCCAAAATCAACCCAAATTGTTAGATATAGAAACTAAAATCATCCCTACTTGTTTCATTTAGACCCAAAACCAAATCAGCATTATACAAATACGCTATGACTGTTAAAAATTTAGTTCCAAAAAATCTATTTTTTACAATCTAACATGTAACTGACCAAGACTGGAATTATTTGAAATTGGTGATTCCAATTGTGGATATTAAAACCTTGTATAGATCTAGGTCTACTTTGATGTTAAATCATATAAAGGTAAAAGTCCAAAACTTTAGCCTAGCCCGCATGCGTAGGTCAATCCAACATCTTTAATACACAGGCTAGGCCAATTCTTTTTACTTATATTTTCATATGATGGGGCAAAGTAAACCTAGATTTCTGCACAGCTCTAATATTCACAAATCGGGTCAAAGCCAGGTCTGCATAAATCCGAGTCCATGTGAGTTCCATGTTAGATGGTACAATTATATTTTGTAGAATAAGATTTAACACGTGTAGCATATAGGCTGGTCAAAACCCGAGTCTGGTTAGTTATTGGTTTTCACTTTAACAATTCAAGTTGACTCCGGATTTCGACAAGGTATATATCCAAGTCAGCTGTGGATCTTTCAAGTCAGTTTGGGATCTGACTGTCAGAAAATTCAGTTAGCATTTTGTGACTCGGAACCGGCCTAGATTCAATATTTGGCCAGCCCAAAAAAAGGTTTGCGGCCTATTTCAAAAAAGGTTTGCGGCCTATTTGGAAATTTGGTTTTTGGGCTCTAGCCTGATCTATAGTTTCAACGTTTACCCTCAGTAAAAGAAACTATCGTTTACTCATATGTTATTAAAATATAGATCAGTTTAAATAACAACTAATAGCTAAATATTATGATGTATAAATATATTGGGTTATGTCCGCCAATAATAAAAAACTAATTAGAAACAAGCAAAATAACTCCTGTTTCTGGCTGAGAGATAAATTGTGGGGGTATAGGTATAAAAATTGAGATAAGAGAGGGTGGTTCAAGAATGGCAAATCTGAGGGGGTATAGGGATAAAAACTAATTAGAATGGGTAGCGGCTGCATCTACCTCATTGAAAGTGTTTTTTTTTGTGCTTTTGAGCACCTTGTAAACGCATAAGGTCCATTTTCGCTTTCAGGTACTAATAGAGCAATCAAAGCATAAGGTTGTGAATCCAGATGTTAAGTGTAGCAAGCAGCTTCCGTGTTTATTGGAGAAGTTCGGACTATCAGAGAAAACATAAAAAGCAGCAAACAAAGATTGTGCGCACAATATTTAAGAACGTGTATTCCAGGCTAGCATAGAAAGTTACCTGGGAGGCAACAAAGAACGACGAACAGCCATGGAAAAAACCAGTGGCGGACCCAGAAATGTAGAGTGGGTGAGGCCAACTTATAATAGACTTTTTTTGTCTCAATCCATAGTAATAGTCAATATTGACTAAATGAAAAGCATCAGACAAACATTATCGTAGTTGAAGACCATTTTTTGTTAAGAATAAATGAAGAAGGAAAGATAAAGAACATGTTAATAATTGAAAATAATACACAATATATGTTATGACGTAATGTTGAGATCCAAAATACCTCAATGGTAACTCACAATGGTTTCTTAACTATTTTCTAACCGTTCACTAAATGTCAATAATGCTCTATTCAGATCTGTGTTATTCAGTATATGTTTGTGTATAGCTATCTACATTCAATGCATAATTATGTATATTTTTTCAATAGGTTGTAATTGAAAGTGGCATGTTGTTTTTTTAATCTGTTTGTTTTGTCACGTATATTTTTTATTGTTGTGTATCAATATTATCGTTGCATATTGTGGCAGAAAAATCGAATTTGAACAATTAATATTGGTCCATTATTATATTGTCTAGTCATGATAGCTATGTTTTTACTTGTGTACATTCATCCACATAGTTCTACACATTGCTTTACCTATACACACCGATAAACATAATAATATTTATAACAATGCATAGTGAGTGTAACATTACAGTTGATAAGTTGTGTTTCAGTAAATCTTTGTATTTTGTTTAAGTTGTTTATCGTGGTCCAAAATTTTTTTGAAGTCGTGGTTCGATAATTATCTATCTATTTGTTTTATCTAAACTAAAATACGTGAAACCAGACCATATACGTATAGGTGAATGTTTCTTGACTAGGAACAAATGACAACAACGTCTTTCTCTCCTTTCTAGTCTCTCTCTCTCTCTTTCTGTACATTTGTCTTTCTATATTTAATGAAAGTTTTGAATTTCTGTTCTTGAATGATTGCAAGAAAAGAGGGATTGTTAGGTCTTAGAGGATTTATAGATATCGGATGGCCAATCAGGTGGAGGCACTAAGAATGCCAATGGAATGTGACTATTACCATCATGTCTCTTTGTATTTGGCATCTCCAACTCTTTGTCTATCCCGACATTTATGTCTCTGTCCCCGTCTTAATTTCTCGGGCTTCTTTTCCTCAACTTTTAATATCTTTGTTACTTTCAGCGTGTGGCCGTTTAAATCATCAGGAGTTATGATACATGAGCAGATTTTGGGCTTTAAACCATCAAGAGTTATGATACATGAGCAGATTTTGGACTATGTAGTTGTCCATGCTCAAGATTAGGCGAGGCCAAAAGAAAATCCGGCTTCACATGTGGTGTATATAGCTGGCGGAGGGTAAGGCCATGGCCTCAGGTGGCCTCCACCTCCGTCCGCCACTGGAAAAAACCCAACACTTTTAAGAGAAGAAGGGGGACAAAACTTAAAAGGTAAAGGAAGAGGCAGTACCTGGATGAGCTCCATGATGAAGTGGGAGTCTTTGGAGTAGAGCTCCTCCGAGAGAAGCCCGACGGTGTGGTGGAGGAACCCCGCAAGTGGGTTCTTCTCATTGCGGCCGATGTAGAACTTGTCCCTCCGTATCCGCTCAATGTGTTCCTTGGGGTCACATGGCAAAGACGCCATGGCGCGCGGTCCTAACAAGAGCGATCCAACGACAAGGCGACGACGGTTGAGTTCGGAAAGAAGATGGTGTTGTCGCACTGCACCAGTCTCGGTAGTCACTAGATCGCAGGAAGATGGGTTTGTTGGTCTCTCTGAACTAGTCTCAGTTGTCACTACTCAGAACAGTACTGCAGCTTTACTTCGGAAGGAAGGGTGTGGCCTTTATGTGCGTCCCTTCGGCTTTTCCTAATTCCTGCCTCAGGCTAGGCGTACGTGACTGCATGACACAGCTATCCTGCCTCAGGTCAGGCGTACTTAACTGCATGACACAGCTAGCCATGCCGTTCGGCGGCAAAATGGGCTTCGGGAATCAACAAAGAGTAAAACTACACTATTTGGTTAATTGTTGGTCGTTTAAGTCTCTTTTCAATGGGTAGCAGAGTTCCTGCGCAATGTCTAAACTTTGTCTCGGATTAACTTTGTTGCTGCATGGGTATTTGGTTATATACATGGACGAGACCTTTAACCAGACTAACAGCCATCAATTCATGCTTATGTTGAAAGAATTTTATTTGAAATATAAACTAGATTCTTGGAGTAGTAAAATATTACAAATGGAAGCATTAGTCTTGTCTTGAAGTCACTACTCAAACAAAAGCAACTCCCCACACAGTAGAATGACAATCGGATTTTAAAGCTTTACTTCGGGGGTAAGGTTGTGGCTTTTAAATGTAGAGCAAGGACGAACACCGACGGGAGGAAAGATGTGATGGCTTTCCTATCTTATCAAACACCACAGGCTTCCGTTCGACGGCAAAATGAGCATCGAGAGAGGCTGTCTTCGTGTTTTTGTATCAACGAGCAAATAACACGTACGTGCTGCACAATTGAATATTATAAGATGATGATTAAGATATACTCGATCATCAAATACCTATCAGTCAGTCGAAATAATTATCAGGTGATTTCATATGACTTTTAACATGTGCTTGATAAAATTTTGTGTATTTTCCATGTTTCCGTGTGCGCATGTTAGCGCTAATATATATATTAGGCAAAAAAACCTAAATGGCACATTTGTCATTTTTTATTCCCTAAATGGCACGTTTTTGAACTTATTTCTCAAAATGGCACATTTGCAGGCCAATGCGTCACATGTTGGGACGCATTGCTCTCTCGGGAGGCAATGTGTCCCCGGTTGGGACGCATTGCTCTCTCGGGAGAGCAATGCGTCCCAATCGGGGACGCATTGCCCCCACAGGAGGGCAATGCGTCCCGCAACCGGACGTATTGCTTTTTTTATTTTTTTTTATTTTTTTTAATTATGATACCATGTATACCATGTATATTATATATACATATATATGTTAAATTGCTAAATTAATATAATCTAAATTAACTTATATACAATTAGCCATATATTTAAAATAATATCTGAAGATAATAAAATAATAACATAATATTATATTTATCAAAACATAATATTTATAAATGTAGATAAAAATATTCAAAATTAATAGATATAATACTAAAATTATATAATAAAGTTTAAAATTATAAAAATAAAGAAAATATATACATGTATTTATTTGTAAACTTAGAAGAAAAAAAATAATATAGCAATAAAAATAAGAAAATACTAATATCAAAAATAAGAAAATAAGAAAATACTAATATTTGTATATATTTGTATATATTTGTATATATATTTGTATATATTTGTATATATATTTATATTTGTATATATATTTTTATATATATATTTGTATATATATTTGTGTATATATATATATATTTGTATATATTTGTATATATATATATATGTATATATTTGTATATGTATATATTTGTATATATTTGTATATATATATATATATATATATATATATATATATATATATGTATATATATTTGTATATATTTGTATATATTTCTATATATATTTATATTTGTATATATATTTGTATATATATATATTTGTATATATATTTGTGTATATATATTTGTACATATTTGTATATATATTTATATTTGTATATATATTTGTATATATTTGTATATATATATGCATATAAGAAAATACTAATATAGCAAAATAATATATATATACACAAATATATACAAATATATATACAAATATATATATATATAAATATATATCGTATTATTTGTATATATATTTGTATATATATTTGTATATATATATATATATATATATATATATATATTTGTATAGATATTTGTATATATTTGTATATATATATATATTATTTTTCTATATTAGTATTTTCTTAATTAGTATTTTCTTATATACATATATATACAAATATATACAAATATATACATATATATATATATACAAATATATATACAAATATAAATATATATACAAATATATACAAATATATATACAAATATATATACAAATATATATATATACAAATATATATATACAAATATATATATACAAATATAAATATATATACAAATATATACAAATATATATACAAATATATACAAATATATACATATATATATATATACAAATATATACAAATATATATACACAAATATATATACAAATATATATACAAATATATATATATACAAATATATATACAAATATAAATATATATACAAATATAAATATATATACAAATATAAATATATATACAAATATAAATATATATACAAATATATACAAATATATATACAAATATATACAAATATATACAAATATTAGTATTTTCTTATTTTCTTATTTTTGATATTAGTATTTTCTTATTTTTATTGCTATATTAGTTTTTTTTCTTCTAAGTTTCAAAATAATTTATATACAACCTCTAAAAGGAATAATTCAATTAACGGACAGCTAACTCCTACCAAATCACAACGTGTTCTAGACAATATGTATGTATATATGGATGTCTATTCGTATCGACGTCTAGTACATAATTTGTACTCACAACAATTTTCTTAGACCCTTCATTAAAGATGACTACTCGAGTAATTATCTGTTGACTTCCTATGACATGTAACATGTGTTCACTAAAACTTTAACTATCTTCCTTCTTGAATGTGTAGCTATTCATACTAATGCATAATAAGCAAGTAAGTGCACAACAACTCGCTAGAGAGAGAGAGAGAGAGAGAGAGAGAGTCATGCTAAAATACACTCAAGTGTACAGATCACGCTGTACACCCCAATGGTATTTGTCTATCTAGACCATGTTTTTTCAAAATCTAATTCATTGATCTTCATGGTTATAATAATAATAGGTCACATAAAAAATATGAACTCATTTGGATGAGTGTAAGCCACTCATACAAGGACAACAAAATCGGCTCACAAAACTATTTTGAAATGCATGATTTTTGCCTCCTTTAGATGCACGACCTATAAGTGTCCAAATGAGCTAAAATTTATTATATAGTATGTTCTTAAGATAATTAAGAAGATCAATGGTTTAGATTTTTCAAAAAGTTATTACATCTTCAAAAATGACTGAGGTGTACGGTGACTCAGGTACACTCGATTGTACACTAGTCTGACTATATATATATATATATATATATATATATATATATATATATATAGAGAGAGAGAGAGAGAGAGAGAGAGAGTCAGGCTAGAATACACTTGAGTGTACAGATCACACAAATACACTCAAGGGTGTTTCCATATCAAGACTATTTTTTGCAAAATGTAAACCATTGATCTTCACCGTCATACTATAACTAGGCTACATACAAATTTTGAGCTCATTTGGATGAGTGTAAGTCACTCATCCACGGGCAACAAAATCGACGCGTGAAACTAATTTAAAATGTATAATTTTTGGGGTCTTTATAACATGACCTATAAATGTCCAAATGTGCTCAAATTTTCTGTATGAGTTATTCACAAAATGTTTAAGAAGATCAATGGATTAGGTTTTTGAAAAAAATATTAAATCATGAAAAACTACTTGAGTGTATTCTGCTCCGAATACACTCGAGTGTATTCTAAATTGACTCTCTCTCTCTCTCTCTCTATATATATATATATATATATATATATATATATATATATATCCTCTAAAAAGAGGGTATGTGTTGGTCGAATACTAGCTTTTGCTACCTGCTTGTGTCTCTGCTATTTGTTTTTGGACTTGTGCTTATTTGTCATGTTGCATTCAACTTTACTAAATGGCGCCAGCATAAAAGTTGTTGCTCACTGATTTTTATTTTTTTCTACTTCATATGTTTGTGTAACATACTGAAATCCACTATGTATCTCTTTGTACTCTTTTCTATAAGATTTGTCCTTCATTTTCATCCCATATGTCTTTGGAATTAATTTAGTGGAATTATGATGGTTCTTGGATAAATATTTCCTATATATTCTCAATATAGGGTTGTATGCACAAATACCTCAGTTAGATTTTAAATAATGGGCTTGAAGTGAAAATTTTACACTAAGTAATAAAAATACTAAAATATTTCGTCCTAAAACTTTCTAGTACTTTGTAGAATAGGAAAAAGAAGAGAAAATCCAAATTATATGTAAAGGAGATGATAAATGCAATAATTAGAGATAATATGAGATTTAATGGATAAATGAAGATAATGATGAACAAATTGCTCTAAAAATCATAATTGGAAACCCATAAAGATAATTTGACACTCAAATTCATTTTCTTGACCAAAACGTAACTTAAGGGCCAAGTATCATCTAATTGGGAAGATAAATGCATATATTAAAATCATTATTAAAAGAAAATAGGAAATAGGCCAATAAAGTGAAATAAAATACTTAATGCCCTCAAAATAGAAAACTAACCCCAAATTTGTAATATAAATATAAAAATAAGCCTTTGAGCAAATTTGCAACTAATTTGGATAATGTTTGAATAATGAATAAAATAGGAGAGAGGAAGTATGTAGAATCTTCTATTTATTTAATAAATAAATAAATAATCTCAGCTTGTGAAAATAATAACAAAATTGTGTCCTCATCACTTAGGAAGACTTATGGGTGAAGTTACACAAATTTTAAATAATGTTATCACCTCTTTTGAAGGAGGAAAGAGAAAATAACATTTTAATCAGTTAACCTATTAAACTTCCCCAAAAGAAAAAAAATAACTCCATATTTGGTTTCTACGTGTCAAAATCGGTCAGAGTATGAATTTTGGTTAAATTTAGATATCGTTTAGGCCTCCAAATGAGGAGAGAGAAAAACATTCACAATTAATATGACACTTTGGTCGAATTTTAATACAACTAGGATTAATCTTCTCTTTCCATCCGCGAGATCAGATGTCTCGTGGTCCTTCGTGGACCCGAGTCCATGTATCGGACGGCTAATGGTCGCCTTCTTCCTCGGTTCGTTTAGGAAACAGGTTGCTTGCTTTCCAAGAATTCAAATCCAATTATCTCGAGAAATACTCGATGAAATTCGATGATTTTTGTTTCTACGAGTTCCTCGCGAGATTACGCTCAGCTTTATTCCAAAATTTTTGTGTTTTGATGAACATTTGAGAAAACCCCAAATCGTGCGGATCCTCTCTCTCACCCCACCTAGTTAAACCCTAGCCTAGTCCTTCTTGCCAATATATATCCATACCCCTAGGTCCGCCATCATCTTAGCAACTCAACCATACTTTTGCTTTCACGTTTTATGGACGTTTGGGCCCTCAACTTGCCGTCGTAGCTATAGGACTAGCGGCGCTTCTTGCTCCCTGCTTCCTTGGCCATCGTCTCAATACAAGGTACTTATAGATTTGTCTTAAACGTCGAGTTTTGTTGGGTGAGGCATTTTTGCCCAAACCAAGTCCGAGCAAGCTGCTCGCAGCTCGCTGCCATGGCCCTGGCAGCGGGAGAAAGATAACTCCCTGCTATTTTACCAAATCGCCCCGATCAGTTTTGTTTCGTTGTGTTTTTCACATGAGGGTATTCACGCCTTCTCGCCTATTTTTACACTTGCTTGACCCAACGCTGACCCGGTTTAGCTAGCGCCAGCCGAGAGGCCAACTGGGTGCCAGCCCACATGAGGCCAGTCCCCATTGGGCCAAGTCAGCAGTGTGGGGCCCACTCCCCTCTTCTGTTTGTTCTTTGCTCACATGCTTTGCCTACGTGGCAGGCTATGATTGGTCGAAGTAAAATAAATCATATAAATTATTCCAGCAGTCAAAAAAAGAAAATAAATAGTGTTTTGAAATTCGGAGAATGAGATCTACCCATTGAAAAAAATTTCGAGGTTTGATTCTGATGCTTGCAAAAAAGTATTTTTAGAATGATTTAATTAACTAAAAATCACCAAAAATAACTCAAAAAGTCTATATCTTCAAAATACATAATATTATAGATCATTTTGATCTGAAAACCCTAACTAAGACAATGGTGATACTTTTGGAGTCTGATTTGAAGGTTTGCGCAAAAAGTTCATAACTTTAGGGTTTTGACCTTCTAATGAATGAACTTATCATTAATGCATGAACATGATTATGTAATAGGGGAAAGTGGACTCTAATGTGGTCTAGGGATCTGAAAGTGAGTTCTAGGGTTTGGAGCAACGAGGTATGTGCATCTACCCCCCTTAAATTGGGAAATTATTTATACCATTAGCTATGTTCCTTAATGAGACTTAATCTGACCTAATCCATTATTCTTGAAACCTAATTTATTCATGCCTCAAAAATCAGTTGTAGTATTATCTTGATTGGGTTTTATACCCCACTGCCATGTTATATAAATCATTTGATTAATCTTGCCATAACTCTTTTGCTAGCATGTAGTTATCTGTTCTATTTAATTGTAAAGTAGAGGTACTTATGTACAACCACCCACAGAGGACATGTATATAATCGCCCTAGGGGAATGTTTATAATTCTCCCCATATAACCGGGAATGTCTTATTCTCCCCTCACCTAAGGTTAGAGATCTGATAGGTACCTCAACCCTACTTAGTTAGGTAGACATATTAATTTACATGCAAATCCTTTATTTACTTTTGTTATTGGCAAGTTTCCTTAATTAAAGCCTCATACTCTTAATGTCTCATCTTTTGATGATTCCCTAGCCTATTTTTACTTGTTAAAATTTTCTTGTCACTTTTAGAATAATCTTGTAACACATACTTTTTCTTCTTTTCCCTCTTGCTGGGTGTTTTCCCAACCACCCAGGTGTTGGTGTTGTACAAGGAGAAGGACAAGCTTGAAGGAGGTTTTTCCTCAGGAGTTGATCTTTAGCTTTTGAAAAGGATGGCTAGGTTGCTATAACTAGATCCTATTTTTCTTATCTTTTCTTTTAAAAATCAATCATGTAGTAAACAATAAAAGCCATGTGAAGGCTTAGTGTTTCTTTATTTCTGCTGCTATTGACATTTTACAATGTATCTGGAATCATGCTTATTTACTTGGAATATTATGCAATCATCCTCAAAGTCTCTATTTTTGTTAAAATTGTGGATGTTTTGTATTTCCTTTAAATTTTAAAAATAGGTGATCTCGCCTCTTTACAGCATGGTATCAGAGCCTTTAGGTGACTATTAGGGCATGAAGTTGAAGCAAGGGTGTCTAGAAAGGATCACGGTTTCGAGGGCTGGAAAAATTTTCCTCCGCACCACTAGCTTGATATACAAGGACTCCCATGCCCATATGATACCCTCCTGTCCTGTGCTGATACGAATTGCCCAAAATAGTATGCTTTTAGGCAATAGCATTCTAGATATCTTTTTCTCATCTCTATTTCTATTCTCTTCTCATCTATGAATCTATACTCCTGAGAACCTAATATGATAACCCTACTTTTAAGGAGAGGTGACTTATTCGACAACATGAACCTGGAGTCAGCCTAGCATGACCCCAACACTCCTGTGACTCTTGCGGTCAACCAGACTGCTTCGGGTACTCTCGCTTTCACACCTGAGCAAGAACTGGTGATGCTACATCAGTTGCTATCCTCCACCATGATGGGACAACTCAACACCATTGTTGTTAATGCCAACAAGCCGAGGGAGCTCACCCTCACCGACTTCATCAAGATGCAGCCTGTTGGTATGTATGCCCATAGAGAAAGTGATATGATGATTGTAATGGGATACTTTGTAATTGATTTGAATAATAATAAGGGCAATTTCCAATCTATATGTTTAAACTGTTTCTGAGATGATGGTGTAACATGATAGATGTCTAAAGATTGTTTTACTCAATGACGTATGCTTTTGGGTTGAGGACCTAAATGATGAGATCATACGGATGCTAAGAGTATTCTTTCTTGTTTAGTCCCTAGTCAGTTGTTATTGTGGAAATAACCATAGACATCAATAACACTAAAGACTAGATTGTGTGTTGGTTGATGACAGAATCTCATTAGTCATGATATGGTGACATCAAACCAAGCACATAGGTACTTGTTAGAGAACAAGGTACCAGACAGACCCACCGTGAGAGTGACACATGGAACCATGACTTGGTAGTCACAGTCAGCTCTCACAGTGATGGTGGTGAGTGTGATTCTTAGACCTGAAATCACTACACTCAACACATGTCGTTGGGTACACTTTGACATCATCAAACGCAGTCCTGAAACATGGGTTGTTATAAAGGTGATGATTGGGTGGCTTTGACACATGGGGCTTTTGAGGGGTGAGTGATAGATATGGGATTTGTCCCTCCTAAGGGAGTTTGATATCCTTGGCCACTTGATGAATAGGATTGAGAAAGGCATGTGCATGCACGTGTGAATCAATATGTGATATTGATGTCATACACATCTCACTCGGTCTACTCTGAGATCAAGGAAATGAATGAACATTGACAGGATGACTGTTCCATGCCTCGAGTTCATTCAGGATATCACTGACAAAGGAATTATACATTCACTGTAACACCATTCACGGATTGTAGGATGAAAGTTGTTCTCCAACTTTCTACTTTCACTTGGGTAGCAATGATGTGTGACTAGGCACCGCTCTTTGCTTGTGAAGTCATAAAGTGTTATGGACTTTCACTGCCAACGTGAAATGGACCTGCAGGGTCACACACATAGGATTTAACCTGGAAGAGGAGTTTTGTCCACAAAGCAATGTTTAGATTGATTACTAAAGGAGTTTAGTAGTTCAATTAAACACTCAATCAATCGATGGCTCAATATCGTATGGTTCAAGGTGTTGGACGCATTGATTGGAGTATCGGATTGATTGAAATCGCAATTGACTGATTTTGCCCAACCTGTTCTCCCAACCGATCGGTTCATGTGATGAACCGGTCGGCTGAGGTTGCTGAACCGGTCGGCCGGAGTGTCCAGGCCGATCGGCTCATGCCCAGGTTGAAACGACCGGTTCAAGGGTTGAACCGATCGGCTCAACTGGTGCAACCGACCAGTTGGGAAAAGTCATGTCGGCAAGAATTTTCCTTTGGTTTCAAATTGCCCAATTCGATTGGGAATAACATTGGTATTCGATACCAATTGGGAACGAAACAAGGAAAGTCTTTTTGAGCCGGATTAGGACTATGAACCGATCGGTTCAGGGCACCAACCGATCGGTTGGAGTACTCCAAACGATCGGCTCAGGTCCAACCGATCGGCTCAATGTCCGAACCGACCGGTTCAGTTGTGAACCGATCATTTCAAGTTGTGAACCGGTTGCTTTTTGTGGAAATTTCTCGAACCCTTCTACTCCTGCTTTAGTCCCATATTGCCGGGCACAGAGAACCTTGTCCCATGATCCGCCTATATATAGGGGTATTGGGGGCTTCTCAAAGTACAACTCAGTGCAAGTTGATTGCTCTGCAAAGTTGTCGTTCTCTCTGGTTTTGGTAACCGAGAGAGAGCTCGAGCAAGTGCTTCCCGCAAAGGGAGGTGCAGCAAGGGAAGGACAACTGCAGTTGCAGTCGACAGTAGGAGAGTGTGTTGGCGACTAGTACGTCAACAGAAGGGTGCGACTCCTTCCACTTCCTTGTGGGATAAGGAGAGTGGAGTTCCGGGTGGTCCGTGTGGACTATTTCAGAGGCGGGAGGTCACTGCCGCTCAGGAGGACAACTGTCATCCGACAGTCTGGTAGGAGGAGTCTTCAGTCCCGGTGCGACCAGGAGCTGCACAGACACCGTCCAAGACTGGAGGTGAAGACCGCGCAAGGCGCGTGGTATTGTCGCCGAGCAAGCCTCGGGACAAGGTATGATTCACAAACCATCTTTCCTATTATATAGATGTTGACGCGATTCCTTTTGTTCCGGGTTTGGGGAGAAAAAAATTTTTTGTTTCCGCTGCTTCTCTGCCTCCTCAATAACCCAACAGTGGTATCAGAGCCACGTCAACCTCTCTATATTTTAGGATTATCGATGTGATCGATTTTGGTTTGTCACCTTTATTTATTGCATGCGATGCGGATAATATCGGCTTTATACATGTCCAATCCACAAATCCCTAATATACATATATGATATGTAATATTAATGCACTCGATACGTGTCTCCCTTAAACGAGTTTTGTGGTGGATGTGTAGCATGATTATGGCCTATAAACCCCTATATCTGTGTATGGTTGTTTGTGTGGTTGCTTGCATCTCGATCTGCGCACCGATTCCCTTTCTCCTATTCCTGATGTAACTCGAAATAATTCGAGAATTCTTTTCCTACCTTTGCTCCCCCTGAATGTAACTCGGGGTTTCTCAATTCAATTGTAAATAGGATAGATTTTATTTCCTGTTATGTCAAAGAACGGAGGACAACCTGAAGACGATCGGTTCAAGGAGTGAACCGATTGGTTGGTGATCCAGAAGGCCGGTTCGAGGAACGAGATGAGGGGGTGGCGACCTGAAGAGATGCACGATGACCGGTGAACCGATCGACTGGAGGCTCCAGTCGATCGGCTGGTGGCACCCGAACAACCTACCTGATGGCGAGCCGATCAGTCATGGAGATGAGCTGATCAAACCCAGAAAGGCAGGCACAGATTTCATCTTGTACAAGTTGCATGTGATGTAGACCTAGATGACCGTGATTCCTCTTGGCTCGAGGAATCACAAATAGGATGGCCATAATCATTGCCTTTTATCGTTTATGCATGTTTTCTTTGGGATATAGCATGTATATGATACGTACTATATATTGTGGTGATTGGATATGTATATGTATATAAAACAAAATCCCTCATTAAATATTAAGTTTTAGATGCCTTCCAAATGCGACACGTGTGAAAAGCTTGATCGACCAAGTGTGGGCACGCCCAAGCGTGGTGCACCGTCTATCTCGTGGAAGCGTGAAGGATGAATATGTGGGTCTGCCCAAGCAGGGTGCATGTTCATCGTGTTGGCTTTGGGTTGGACTTAACAAGGTGACCTAGATAGGATCTAGAGCCTTGAGGCATGGAGATGATCACTGCAAGGAGTTGCATATGACATCTTTCAAGAGTTGCATATGATGCAATTGGCAAGAGTTGCCTACCTGGAAGATCTGAGTTGTGGGTGACAGCCCAAGCTGGTCCATGGCTCAGAGGATTTCAGGATCTTGACCCACTAGAAGATTGTACGCTGCAATCTTCCAAATTGATGGTGAGGGCTATCAATTTGAGTCAAAATAGTGGGAGCGGTAATTAATTAAAGGCCTAATTAACTATCGTCAAATTTTATTCAAATCAAATCAAAAAGGTTTTGACAAATGCAAATTTTCTCTTGTAGAATGGCAAAAGAATCATCTTTTAAAATGGGCAAATTAATTGAGAATAAATTCCATAACTGGTTGAGGGCTGTGAGAAGTGTTCTGCACAATCCAGATATACCAGGAGCCTTAGAATCCACTCTATGTACGCTTAATGCGTTGGTGAAGAAGAAAGTAGGTAAGGGAGAGAAGTGTTCTCTCGCCAAACCAATTTCTTCTACATGGAGAGGATGGAAGGAACAATGGAAGAAGAAGTCGGAGATAGAGATCTCTACTTCTGGTGTATACGTGATAGAGATTAACTTTACTACTTCTTCGTCATGGGTACTTGATACCGGATGCGGATCTCACATTTGTTCAAATGTGAAGGATCTTAAGAGAAGTAGGCCTTTAGGGAAAGGCGAGGTTGAACTACGTGTTGCCAATGGGGCAAGAGTTGCCGCCAGTGCCGTAGGAACCTATGAGTTAACTCTACCTAGTGGGCTAATAATAGAGTTGAAGAACTGTTATTATGTACCTGTCATAAATAGGAATATCATTTCCGTCTCTTATTTGGACAAAGATGGATTTGAATTTCTTATTAAGAATGGAAAGTGTTCCATTTCTAAAGATGGGATCTTTTATGGCAGTGCCCCTATGTGTTATGGTCTATACTTGATAGACTTGGAGACAAGTGTATACAACGTAAACACCAAAAAGCAACAACTCAACGACTCAAACGAAACATATCTCTGGCATTGTTGTCTAGGGCACATAAATGAGAAGCGCATTTCTAGACTCCATAAAGATGGTTATCTAGACTCTTTTGATTATGAATCAATAGAGACATGTGAATCTTGTTTGTTGGGCAAGATGACCAAGACTCCCTTTTCAGGTAAAGGTGAGAGAGCTAGTGATCTATTAGGACTCATACATACTGATGTATGTGGGCCTTTTAGAACTAATTCCAGAGGTGGGTATCAGTACTTCATTACCTTTACTGATGACTTCAGTAGGTATGGCTATGTGTACCTGATGAAACATAAGTCAGAAACCCTTGAAAGGTTCAAGGATTTCATGAATGAAGTACAGAACCAGCTTGGTAAAAGTATTAAAGCACTTCGTTCCGATCGAGGTGGAGAATACTTGAACCAGGAGTTTGAGGACCTTCTGCGAGCCCGTGGTATTGTATCACAATGGACTCCGCCTGGAACACCACAGCATAATGGTGTGTCTGAAAGAAGGAATCGCACATTGTTAGATATGGTGCGATCAATGATGAGTTTTGCTGATCTTCCAATTTCTTTCTGGGGTTATGCTCTTGAAACCGCCGCGTTTACACTTAACCGTGTGCCATCTAAATCGGTTCAAAAGACACCATATGAGATATGGACTGGGAAGCGTCCCGATTTGTCTTTTTTGAAGATTTGGGGTTGTGAGGCTTACGTTAGGAAAATGTTTCCTGATAAGCTTGGACCCAAATCCGATAAATGTTATTTTGTTGGATACCCCAAGGAAACGAGGGGATACTATTTATACCACCCTACTGACAACAAAGTGTTTGTTGCCAAGACAGCTGTGTTCCTAGAAAAGGAATTTATTTCCAAAGGAAGCAGTGGGAGGAATATAGAGCTTGAAGAGGTTCAAGCCCAACAAGAAAACAATGAATCGGTAGATGTATCAGAGGAAAATGGAGATTCACAAGGTGTTGTGGAATCTCAATCTCCTCAGGTAACACAAGGACCTCGTTGATCTAGTAGGACCCGCCTTGAGCCTGAGAGGTTTGGATACCTTGTAACTCAGGAAGGTGGAGAGTTGATCATAGATGATGATCCAACTACCTACGTAGAGGCTATGGAGGAACCAGATTCTGAGAAATGGCTTGAAGCCATGAGATCCGAGATGGAATCCATGTACTCCAACAAAGTATGGACTTTGGTGGAACCACCCGAAGGGGTAAAACCCATAGGGTGCAAGTGGGTCTTCAAGAAAAAGACCGACATGGATGGCAATGTGCAAACTTATAAAGGCAGATTGGTTGCGAAGGGTTTTCGACAAATTCAAGGTGTTGACTATGACGAAACCTTTTCTCCAGTTGCCATGATTAAGTCCATCAGGATCATGCTTGCTATTGCAGCCTACTATGACTATGAGATTTGGCAGATGGATGTTAAAACCGCATTCCTTAACGGGAATATTCATGAGGATGTGTATATGACACAGCCTGAAGGTTTTGTAGATCCAAAGAATGCTAATAAAGTCTGTAAGCTGCAAAGGTCAATCTATGGATTGAAGCAAGCATCTCGGAGTTGGAATCTTCGATTTGATGAAGAAGTCAAAGTGTTTGGCTTTATTCAAAATGAAGATGAACCTTGTGTGTACAAGAAGGTTAGTGGGAGCTCGACCACATTCCTCATATTGTATGTGGATGACATACTTTTGATGGGGAATGATGTCTTAGCCTTAGAGAAGGTAAAGACTTGGCTTGGGAAAACTTTCTCAATGAAGGACTTAGGAGAAGCATCCTATATTCTAGGAATTAAGATCTATAGAGATAGATCTAGAAGGCTTCTTGGACTAAGTCAGAGCACGTACATTGACAAGGTGCTGAAGCGGTTCAGCATGGAGAACTCAAAGAGAGGCAACGTCCCTATGCTACACGGAGTTACCGTCTCTAGAGCTCAATGTCCCCAATCTTGTGAAGAGAGGGAGCGTATGAATGGGATCCCATATGCATCAGCCATTGGATCCATCATGTACACTATGTTGTGCACACGCCCAGATGTCTCGTATGCTCTAAGCATGACGAGCAGGTACCAGTCAGATCCCGGGGATGCTCACTGGACAGCCGTGAAAAACATCCTCAAGTACTTGCGAAGGACTAAGGATCAGTTTCTTGTGTACGGCGGCGAGGAAGAGCTGGTTGTAAAGGGTTACACCGATGCAAGCTTCCAAACCGATAAAGATGATTACAGATCGCAGTCAGGATTTGTGTTTTGCCTTAATAATGGAGCTGTGAGCTGGAAGAGTTCCAAGCAAGAAACAGTTGTCGATTCTACTACAGAGGCCGAGTATATTGCTGCTTCGCATGCAGCAAAGGAGGTTGTGTGGATCAGTAAGTTCATTTCTGAACTTGGTGTAGTTCCCAGTAGCTGTGATGCAATTGAGCTTTATTGTGACAATAATGGAGCTATTGCACAAGCTAAGGAGCCCAGATCACATCAGCGGTCCAAGCACATACTGCGGCGCTTCCATCTCATACGAGAGATCGTACAGTGAGGAGATGTGAAGATTTGCAAAGTACCAACTGAAGACAACATAGCTGATCCACTAACTAAGGCCCTTTCTCAGCAGAAGCATGATGGTCATGCTAGGTCACAAGGACTGTGTTTCCTTGGTGACTGGCTCTAAGTGCAAGTGGGAGTCTGTTGGTATGTATGCCCATAGAGCAAGTCATATGATGATTGTAATGGGATACTTTGTAATTGATTTGAATAATAATAAGGGCAATTTCCAATCTATATGTTTAAACTGTTTCTAAGGTGATGGTGTAACATGATAGATGTCTAAAGATTGTTTTACTCAATGACGTATGCTTTTGGGTTGAGGACCTAAATGATGAGATCATACGGATGCTAAGAGTATTCTTTCTTGTTTAGTCCCTAGTCGGTTGTTATTGTGGAAATAACCATAGACATCAATAACACTAAAGACTAGATTGTGTGTTGGTTGATGACAGAATCTCATTAGTCATGATATGGTGATATCAAACCAAGCACATAGGTACTTGTTAGAGAACAAGGTACCAGACAGACCCACCGTGAGAGTGACACATGGAACCATGACTTGGTAGTCACAGTCAGCTCTCACAGTGATGGTGGTGAGTGTGATTCTTAGACCTGAAATCACTACACTCAACACATGTCGTTGGGTACACTTTGACATCATCAAACGCAGTCCTGAAACATGGGTTGTTATAAAGGTGATGATTGGGTGGCTTTGACACATGGGGCTTTTGAGGGGTGAGTGATAGATATGGGATTTGTCCCTCCTAAGGGAGTTTGATATCCTTGGCCACTTGATGAGTAGGATTGAGAAAGGCATGTGCATGCACGTGTGAATCAATATGTGATATTGATGTCATACACATCTCACTCGGTCTACTCTGAGATCAAGGAAATGAATGAACATTGACAGGATGACTGTTCCATGCCTCGAGTTCATTCAGGATATCAGTGACAAAGGAATTATACATTCACTGTAACACCATTCACGGATTGTAGGATGAAAGTTGTTCTCCAACTTTCTACTTTCACTTGGGTAGCAATGATGTGTGACTAGGCACCGCTCTTTGCTTGTGAAGTCATAAAGTGTTATGGACTTTCACTGCCAACGTGAAATGGACCTGTAGGGTCACACACATAGGATTTAACCTGGAAGAGGAGTTTTGTCCACAAAGCAATGTTTAGATTGATTACTAAAGGAGTTTAGTAGTTCAATTAAACACTCAATCAGTCGATGGCTCAATATCGTATGGTTCAAGGTGTTGGACGCATTGATTGGAGTATCAGATTGATTGAAATCACAATTGACTGATTATGCCCAACCTGTTCTCCCAACCGATCGGTTCATGTGATGAACCGGTCGGCTGAGGTTGCTGAACCGGTTGGCTGGAGTGTCCATGCCGATCGGCTCATGCCCAGGTTGAAATGACCGGTTCAAGGGTTGAACCGATCGGCTCAACTGGTGCAACCGACCAGTTGGGAAAAGTCATGTCGGCAAGAATTTTCCTTTGGTTTCAAATTTCCCAATTCGATTGGGAATAACATTGGTATTCGATACCAATTGGGAACGAAACAAGGAAAGTCTTTTTGAGCCGGATTAGGACTATGAACCGATCAGTTCAGGGCACCAACCGATCGGTTGGAGTGCTCCAAACGATCGGCTCAGGTCCAACCGATCGGCTCAATGGCCGAACCGATCGGTTCATTTGTGAACCGATCATTTCAAGTTGCGAACCGGTTGCTTTTTGTGGAAATTTCTCGAACCCTTCTACTCCTGCTTTAGTCCCGTATTGCCGGGCACAGAGAACCCTGTCCCATGACCCGCATATATATATAGGGGTATTGGGGGCTTCTCAAAGTACAACTCAGTGCAAGTTGATTGCTCTGCAAAGTTGTCATTCTCTCTGGTTTTGGTAACCGAGAGAGAGCCCGAGCAAGTACTTCCCGCAAAGGGAGGTGCAGCAAGGGAAGGACAACTGCAGTTGCAGTCGACAGCAGGAGAGTGTGTTGGCGACTAGTACGTCAACAGGAGGGTGCGACTCCTTCCACTTCCTTGTGGGACAAGGAGAGTGGAGTTCCGGGGTGGTCCGTGTGGACTACTTCAGAGGCGGGAGGTCACTGCCGCTCAGGAGGACAACTGTCATCCGACAGTCCGGTAGGAGGAGGAGTCTTCAGTCCCGGTGCAACCAGGAGCTGCACAGACACCGTCCAAGACCGGAGGTGAAGACCGCGTAAGGCGCGTGGTATTGTCGTCGAGCAAGCCTCGGGACAAGGTATGATTCACAAACCATCTTTCCTATTATATAGATGTTGACGCGATTCCTTTTGTTCCGGGTTTGGGGAGAATTTTTTTTTTTGTTTCCGCTGCTTCTCTGCCTCCTCAATAACCCAACACAACCACCCTACTTCAAGGGTGAAAGTGAGCCTAACATGGTGGACAAAGCCGACGACTGGGTATTGGCCCTGGATCAGACCTTCAAGGGTATGGTGTGCCCTCCTCACCAGAAGGTTCGGTTCATGACGTACACGCTGGATGGACTGGCGTGTGTTTGGTAGAATGGTGTTGCCCGCACTCGGGACACCTTTTCTATGGAGTGGGCCTAATTTCTGAATTTGTTCAAGGAGAAGTATATATGTCCTGCTTTCCTGAGAAAGAAGGAGGCTGAGTTTTACAGTCTCAAGCAAGGAAGCATGAGTGTAGCTGACTATATTCAGAAATTCCTGCTTCTAGAGCGTTATGCCACCGACCTTGGAGCTGACAGAAGAGCAACCATGTTCTTGGAAGGTCTGAACTATCAAGTGGGTCGGAGCCTCATCCCACAACTCCCACTTACTTTTCAACAGATGGCGGACAAGGCTCTAGCCATCGAGTCATATCCAGGGTTTCAAGCTTCTAATGGCTAGAACAACAAAAGGAAGAATCAGAACCAGAATGAGAACCGCGTACATGATCGCTACAATAGGTGCAATCACCACCATCCTCCTGACAGATGCCCTGCCAACAATGCACCTGCCCGTAAAGATAACTGTCCTCCACTGACCTGCCATGAGTGCGGCCAAGTCGGGCACATCTGACCCAACTGCCCTCGTTTCCAGCAAGGGCAGAATAGTGCCCAGCAACCACAACAGCCAAGACAGAACCTATCTCTGCGGAACAACAACAACAATAACCAGAACCTGAGGCATCCGCATGTGGAGAGGCGGAATGGGAGAGTGTTCGCTCTCAATGCTGAGGAAGACGGTGAAGGAAATGAAGTGATTGAAGGTACACTATACCTTAATATGCATCCTTTAAAAACACTGTTTGATTTCGGTTCCTCCAATACCTTCATATCTTGTCAGTTTGCCTCTATGCTAGAAATAGAATCTGAGTTTATGGATCATGTGCTAGACGTTAAAACCCTAGTGGTAAGATCTACTCCTCGTACCTCCAAACTCCTACAATGGACCTCTGTATATCCAGAATAATGTTTCCCACAGATTTCATCTTACTTGATATGACCGTCTTTGACATCATCCTGGGTATGGATTGGTTAAAGATGTATAAAGCAGTTTTGTACTGTGAGGAATCCAAGGTTAGATTGGTTCATCCTTTTGAAGGAAAAATGTGTGTCAAAGGCAAGAAGAGAGAAGAGCGACAATTTGTCATCTCTGCCATTAAAGCTGAAAAGCTCGTCTCACAAGGGTGTATAGCTTTCCTAGCCTCCATAGTTCTCGATGTTACATCTCCTGCTCTAGATCACATTGATGTGGTGAAGGACTTCCCGGATGTCTTTCCTGAGGAGTTGCCCGGGTTGCCACCAACTCGCGAGGTGGAATTCTCCATCAAACTTATACCCGGAACTTCACTGATATCGAAGCCACCCTACCGCTTGGCCCCTGCCGAGCTGGCTGAGTTGAAGAAGCAACTTGAAGAGATTCTCAACATGGGCTTCATCTGCCCCAATATTTCTCCATGGGGAGCCCATGTCCTATTCATGAAGAAGAATGATGTATCAATGCATATGTGCATGGACTACCGCATGCTTAACCAAGTGATGGTGAAGAATCGTTATCCGTTGCCGCGCATCGACGACCTATTCGATCAGTTGAAGTCAGCCACCTTCTCCAAGATAGATATGTAAAGTAGTTACTACCAGATGCGTGTGAAGGATGATGATGTCCCGAAGACAACGTTCAGAACTCGTTATGGGCATTATTAATTCATGGTCATGCCTTTTGGTTTGACAAATGCCCCTACTGCATTCATGGACCTGATGAACTGAGTATTCTGCCCATACCTTGACAAGTTCGTCGTGGTGTTTATTGATGACGTTTTGGTTTATTCCAAGATGTTAGAACAACATTGCGAGCACCTACAGATTGTACTCAGCACACTGCGAGAAAATTAAATCTATGCAAAATTCTCAAAGTGTGAGTTCTAGATAAAGGAAGTTATGTTCCTTGGTCACGTGATTTCTGCCGGTCATATAGTTGTTGATCCTACAAAGGTAGAAGTTGTGACAAAGTGGAATGCTCTGAAAGACCCATATGAAATATGTAGTTTCCTTGGTCTAGCCAGTTACTATCAGAAGTTTATCAAAGGTTTCTCTGAGTTGGCCTTACCTTTAACCAAGCTGACTTGAAAGGAGGTCAAGTTCTCATGGACCCCTGAATGTGAGGACAATTTTCAGAAGTTGAAGAAGAGCCTGACTTATGCTCCCGTGCTTGCTTTGCCTGTTGAGGGCTTACCCTATGTCATCTACACTGACGCATCTAGAAAAGGCTTAGGGTGTGTTTTGATGCAAGACGGAAAGGTAATCGCCTAAGCTTCTCGACAGTTAAAACTTAATGAAGATAATTGGCCTACGCATGGTTTGGAGCTTTCTACCATAGTTCATGCTTTGAAGATCTGGCGACACTATCTCTATGATGAAAAGTTTGAAGTCTTTTTTTATCACAAGGGCCTAAGATATATGTTGACTCAGAAGGATCTAAACTTGCGACAACGTAGGTGGATGGAATATCTTAAAGATTATGACTTCACCATTACCTATCATCCTAGTAAAGAGAATGTCGTAGCTGATGCTCTAAGTTGCAATAAGGATGTTGTTTGTGCTGCTCTGAGATGTTCAGTGTGGGAAAACCTTGAACACGTGGCTAGATGGAGACCTCAGCCTGTTGATTCTATGGATGAAGAAAAGTTATGTGTTCGTATGGCTAGCTTGGCCGTTACACCGACCTAGATCTCAGAAATCATGGCTGCACAGTTGGAGAGTTTTGAGATTGAGGAGATGAAAGCATTAACTGAGAAACTGCAATCTGACTTCTCTATCAGAGTGGATGGTGTTGTCTACTTCAGACAAAGGTTATGGATTCTTAATGTTGGTGATCTGAGACAGAAGGTTATGAGTAAAGCTCATGGGTCCAAGTACATTATTCATCCTGGCACAACAAAGATGTATAAGGACTTACAGCGAAGCTTCTGGTAGAAGAACATGAAGAATGATATAGCTTTGTTTGTGGCGAAGTGCTTTACCTGTCAGCAAGTCAAGATTGAACATCAATGACCCGGTGGTCTTCTTCATCCTCTTGAGATTCTGGAATGGAAGCGGGAGAAGATCACAATGGACTTTGTTACTGGTTTCCCTAAGTCCATGAAAGGTTATGATGTTGTTTGGGTGGTGATTGATCGAATTACAAAATATGCTCATTTCTTGCCTTTCAAGACCACATATAAAGTTGCTAAGATGGCTCGGTTATATGTGGAGTGGATAGTTCGTATGCATGGTGTTCCTGCTGTGATAGTTTCTGATCGAGACCCAAAATTCACTTCTCTCTTATGGGATCAGATTTAAAAAGAGATGGGTATTGATTTGCGTTTCAGTACTGCTTACCACCCACAAACTAATGGTTAGTCTGAGTGAAAAATTCAAATTCTAGAGGACTTGCTACATGCTTGTATGATGGATTGGGGTGGTGCCTGGGATCGGTATCTACCGTCAGAAGAGTTTGCTTACAACAACAGTTACCAAGGTAGTATTGGTATGCCACCTTTTGAAGCTCTCTATGGTAGACCTTTTCGTTCACCTTTGCATTGGGATGATGTTGGTGAACGGTCCCTAGTGAAGACCGATGACGTGCAGATGATGCTCGAGAAGGTACAACTAATAAAGAAACGGATGAAAATTGCTCAAGACCGACATAAGATGTATGTTGATAAAAAGAGGTCTGATGTAAGCTTCTTAGTGGGAGACTATGCTTTTCTGAAGATCAAGCCTATATGTTCTATTGTAAGATCTAAAGTAAAAGGCAAGTTGAGTCCTCACTATGTTGGACCATTTGAAATCTTAGATAAAGTGGGAGACTATGCATATTGCTTAGCCTTACCTCCTGCTTATGACAAGATCCACAATGTGTTCCATGTCTCTATGTTGAGGAAGTGTGTGAAAGATCCTCCTCATGTACTCGCTATTGAACCTGTGGAGATTCATGAGAATCTGACCTATGAAGAACTACCTGTGAGGATCCTTTACTCTCGAGTAAAGCAGCCGAAGAATAAGGAGATAGAGTTAGTAAAGGTTTTATGGAGATATCATGCGTTAGAAGAAACCACTTGGGAGTTGAAAGATGAGATGTTACGTACTCACCCTTCCCTCTTTGTATGAGATTTCGTGGACGAAATCCTTTTTAAGGGGTGGAGTGTTGTAACATACTGAAATCCACTATGTATCTCTTTGTACTCTTTTCTATAATATTTGTCCTTCATTTTCATCCCATATGTCTTTGGAATTGATTTAGTGGAATTATGATGGTTCTTGGATAAATATTTCTCATATATTCTCAATATAGGGTTGTATGCACAAATACCTCAGTTAGATTTTGAATAATGGGCTTGAAGTACAAATTGTACACTAAGTAATAAAAATACTAAAATATTTCATCTTAGAACTTTCTAGTACTTTATAGAATAGGAAAAAGAAGAGAAAATCTAATTGTACACTAAGTAATAAAAATACTAAAATATTTCATCTTAGAACTTTCTAGTACTTCATAGAATAGGAAAAAGAAGAGAAAATCCAAATTATATATACAGGAGATGATAAATGCAATAATTACAGATAATATGGGATTTAATGGATAAAAGAAGATAATGAGGAACAAATTATTCTAAAAATCATAATTGGAAACCCACAAAGATAATTTGACACTCAAATTCGTTTTCTTGACCAAAAAGTAACTTAAGGGCCAAGTATCATCTAATTGGGAAGATAAATGCATATATTAAAATCATTATTAAAAGAAAATAGGAAATAGGCCAATAAAGTGAAATAAAATACTTAATGCCCTCAAAATAGAAAACTAACCCCAAATTCGTAATCTAAATAAAAAATAAGCCTTTGAGCAAATTTGCAACTAATTTGGATAATGCTTGAATAATGAATAAAATAGGAGAGAGAAAGTATGTAGAATCTTCTATTTATTTAATAAATAAATAAATAATCTCAACTTGTAAAAATAATAACAAAATCATGTCCTAATCACTTAGGAAGACTTATGGGTGAAGTTACACAAATTTTAAATAATGTTATCACCTCTTTTGAAGGAGGAAATAGAAAATAACATTTTAATTATTTAACCTATTAAACTTCCCCAAAAGGCAAAAATAACTCCATGTTTGGCTTCTACGTGTCAAAATCAGTCAGAGTATGAATTTTGGTTAATTTTGGATATCGTTTAGGCCTCCAAACAAGGAGAGAGAAAAACATTCACAATTAATATGACACTTTGGTTGAATTTTAATACAACTAGGATTAATCTGCTCTTTCCATCCGTGAGATCAGACGGCTCGTGGTCCTTCATGGACCTGGGTCCATGTATCGGATGACTAACGACCATCTTCTTCGTCGATTCATTTAGGAAATAGGTTGCTTACTTTCCAAGAATTCAAATCTAATTATCTCGAGAAATACTCGATGAAATTCGATGATTTTTATTTCTACGAGCTCCTCACGAGATTACGTACATCTTTATTCCAAAAATTTTGTGTTTTGACAAAGATTCAAGAAAACCCCAAATTGTGAGGCTCCTCTCTCTCACCCCACCTAGTTAAACCCTAGCCTAGGCCTTCTTGCCTATATATATCCATACCCCTAGGTCCACCATCATCTTAGCAACTCAACCATACTTTCAATTTCACGTTTCGTGGACGTCCGGGCCCTCAACTAACTGTCATAGCCACAGGACTTGCGGCGCCTCTTGCTCCCTGCTTCCTCGACCGTCATCTCAATACAAGGTACTTATAGATTTGTCTCTTCTTCTTCTTCTTTCTTCTTCTTCTTTCTTTTGAGTACTTAAACGCCGAGTTTCATTGGGTGAGGCATTTTTGCCCAAACCAAGACCGAGCAAGCTGCTCGCAGCTTACTTCCATGGCGCTGGCAGCGGGAGGAAGATAACTCCCCACTATTTTACCAAATCACCGCGATCAGTTTCATTTTGCTGTGTTTTTCACGCGAGGTTATTCACGTCTTCTCGCCTATTTTTACACTTGCTTGACCCAACAATGACCCGGTTTAGCTAGCGCCAACCGAGAGGCCAACGCCAGCCCACACGAGGCCAGACCCCATTGGGCCAGGTCAGAAGCACGGGGCCCACTCCTCTTGTAACGCCCGGCCCACTGCCCAAGGCTCTAGTAGAGTTTCAGGAATGACGACTGGCCCCATAGACCACCACTAGTCTTAACTGCGTGCTTTGTCCTCACTCACGCACATGTCAGGATCAACTTCCCGATAGGTCACCCATCCCAGTACTACTCCAAGATGAGCACGCTTAACTATGGAGTTCTTAGAGATGGGCTCCCGGAAAAGGAGGTGCATCTTGGTGATATGGGTAGTCCAAGCATGTATTTTAAGATCATGTTATCTGAGGCCTCAAATCTTGAGACGTTACAATCTCCCCACTTAGACTCTTGACGTCCTCGTCAAGACTCAACTATAAGGCCTCATAATCTCTTCCCCATTTCAGTGTAGACCCACAATGGCCTATGGACACCCAGCTCCCGATCACAGAATATCAGTACAAGGGTGGCTACGTCAACCATGGACAACCCTTTCCTACATGTCTGGACTGTACGGCTCAAGACTGGCATGCCATGCCCATGTGGGCCCCACCTACTGGAGGGGAATTGGCTCTAATACCATTTGTAATGCTCGGGCCCACTGCCCAAGGCTCTAGTAGAGTTTCAAGAATGATGATTGGCCCACAGACCACCACTAGCCTTAATTGCGCGCTTTGTCCTCACTCACACATATGTCAGGATCAACTTCCCGGCAGGTCACCCATCCCAGTACTTCTCCATGTTGAGCACACTTAACTATGGAGTTCTTAGTGATGGGCTCCCGGAAAAGGAGATGCACCTTGGTGATATGGGTAGTCCAATCATTCCTTTTAAGATCATGTTATCCGAGGCCTCAAATCCTGGGACGTTACACCCCTCTTCCATTTGTTCTTTGCGCACATGCTATGCCTACATGGCAGGCTATGATTGGCCGAAGTAAAATAAATCATATAAATTATTCCAGTGGTCAAAATAGAAAATAAATAGTTTTTTGAAATCAGGAGAACAAGATCTACCCATTAAAAATATTTTCGAGGTTTGATTCTGATGTTTACAAAAAAGTATTTTTAGAATAATTTATTAACTAAAAATCACCAAAAATAACCTGAAAAGTCTATATCTTCAAAATACATCATATTATAGGTCATGTTGATAAGAAAACCCTAACTAAGACAATGGCGATACTTTCAGAGTCTGATTTGAAGGTTTGTGCAAAAAGTTTGTAACTTTAGGGTTTTGACCTTTTAATGAATGAACTTATCATTAATGCATGAACATGATTATGTAATAGGGGAAAGTGAACTCTAATCTGGTCTAGGGATCTGAAAGTGAGTTCTAGGGTTTGGAGGATCGAGGTTTGTGCATATACCCCCTTCAATTGGAAAATTATTATACCATTACCTATGTTCCTTAATGAGGCTTAATCTGACCTAATCCATTATTCTTGAAACCTAATTTATTCATGCCTAAAAAATTAGTTGTAGTGTTATCTTGATTGGGTTTTATACCCCACTTCCATGTTATATAAATCCTTTGATTAATATTGCCATAACTCTTTTGCTAGCATGTAGTTATGTGTTCAATTTAATTGTAAGGTATAGGTACTTACGTACAACCACCCACAGAGGGTATGTATATAATCGCCCTAGGGGAATGTTTATAATTCTCCCCATAATATTATAGGTGACTGGGAATGTCTTATTCTCCCCTCACCTAAGGTTAGAGGTCCAGTAGGTGCCTCAACCCTACTTAGTTAGGTAGACATATTAATTTACATGCAAATCATTTATTTACTTTTGTTATTGGCAAGTTTCCTTAATTAAAGCCCCATACTCTTGATGTCTCATCTTTTGATGATTCCCTAGCCTGTTTTTACTTGTTAAAATTTTCTTGTCACTTTTAGAATAATCTTGTAACACATACTTTTTCTTCTTTTCCCTCTTGTTGGGTGTTTTCCCAACGACCCAGGTGCTGGTGCTGTGCAAGGAGAAGGACAAGCTTGAAGGAGGTTTTTCCTCAGGAGTTGATCTTTAGCTTTTGAAAAGGATGGCTAGGTTGCTATAGCTAGATCCTATTTTTCTTATCTTTTCTTTTAGAAATCAATCATGTAGTAAACAATAAAAGCCATGTGAAGGCTTAGTATTTCTTTATTTCTATTGCTATTGACATTTTACAATGTATCTGGAATCATGCTTATTTAGTTGGAATATTATGCAATCATCCTCAAAGTCTCTATTTTTGTTTAAATTGTGGATGTTTTGTATTTCCTTTAAATTTTAGTAATGAGGTGATCTCGCCTCTTTACAGCTTGTATATGGTATTCTTTTTTAATTTCTTTTTAAATTTTTATTTTTCTTCATGCCAAATAAGGAGAATCTATTACATAGTGTTTCCAAATCTATTGCCCTCAAATTAGTCTGTATCCTAGAAAATATCTACCATACATTAATTCAAAATTTTATCTCTAAAAATTTAATAAGGAGTGTGTAAGGTGGACACTAATAGTGTCACGACTAGGATAGTGCTTTTGAGACAACATATTTGAACACTCACATTTTGGGTCTGTGAACTCATTTGACCAATCTTTGTGTGTTTGAGTGAGCTAGTTGTATTCTCCTTGCCATCATTGAACTTGTGTGTGTTCTAACAATTTCTTTGTGTGCTACTCTGTCCAGTATGCATATGTGTTTAGCAATATAATATTAATTATTAACTTGATTAAAAATCACTTTTAGATTCAAATGGAGTTTCAACAAACTGTATGTGAGCTCATTGGTCGAGTTTGTCTGTGTGTTTGAACATTCTATCTGAGTGTTAATTGGTCGGGTGTTAATTGTTGGTGTGCTTATCGGTTAGAGGGAGTGACCCAAATATTCATCAAGATACTATCCGGTAGTGGGTTGTATATAAATACTAAGCTGTAATGTAGTACTAATCTTGGGCTCAATGGGAAAAATAATTTTGAGTTATATATTATCTCCCATTACAGGCTAGAGGGAGTCAATTGGTTGTTAGTTGAACATATGCTTTTGTGTTGCAGCATTTTGACTGTAGGCTCATTCATCCATTTAATGTTTGCATTCTAAAAGCCTATTTATGTAATTATCAATTTAGTCTATCACTATGTTTATAAGTTGGAGGGAGTCAACTCATTGTTATGGTTGTCAATGGGTAAGTGTAAACTTGTTTACACTTTACCCATGTCCTATAGGGGAAGGGGAAGGGTAAAGGATTTTCTTACCCTTTACCCGCTTACATGCTACCCTCTAACCCGCTATCTTGGTGGATAAGGGTAAGGGTAAGCCATTACCCATACCCTGTAACCCGCTACCCACTAATATTTATGTATAATATACTAAATGTATAGTTATTGTGTTGTTTGAGACTCAAAATATATAGTACAATGTGTTCGTCATTTTGTACAATACATAATATTATTATATACTACTTATGTTGTTAACTTGGTTGTGTATGTAACACCATTTTGGAGGTACAAAATACGTGTATAAAAATCGTTTATGCTCCATTAAATACTTGTGTGGTGTAAGACAAACATGTATATAATAGAAAGATTTAATCTTTAATGTACCAATTGATACATATGTGAGGTGATGTTATCTGCTTTTTTTTGCTTTGTTTTGTTTTTTTTTGATGCAACAACATTTTTGAGGATATAAGATATGTATATTTCCAACAATAACTCTTTTTGATATATTATAATTTAATATCAATTTAATGTAGCAATCTTGATCTTTTGGGAACAAGTTATTTATTCACACACCAATGTTAGGATACTGCCATTTGTATATGCATTCAATACAATCAACTCATTTATATAATATTGTAGAAGATTACTTAAATCATTTTGGATATTTAAAAGCCATTCTGGAACATCTCGATAGTTCACTCAAATATATAAATGTATTAGCCATGCCACTAGCACAAATTTGAACAAGACATATAAATTCCCACTTCACCCTTGCCCTCCATGTTTACCCTGTAGGTAAGAGGGTAAGGGTAAGGTGAGGGTAAGGATAGACCTGTCAAACTGGGTCAAAATCCGCGGGCACCCACGGGTCGACCCGTTTAAGTTGGGTTTGGGTGGCGAAATTTGCCACCAGCTAGTAATCACCCAAACCCATACCCACCCGTTTATTTAGTGGGTTTCACGGGTGAT
Source organism: Alisma plantago-aquatica (assembly GCA_963693085.1). Taxonomy (NCBI): domain Eukaryota; kingdom Viridiplantae; phylum Streptophyta; class Magnoliopsida; order Alismatales; family Alismataceae; genus Alisma; species Alisma plantago-aquatica. The sequence continues at coordinate 375,596,187 of OY856415.1, read as the reverse complement.
CCGCGGGCACCCGCGGGTGCCCATTTAATTAAATAATATATTAATATAAATATATTATCTATATGACTCTTAAGACATGCAACACTTGTACATTTATCAATCAACTAAATTGATGACGTGTAATGTATACAATATAAAGAGTTAAAGTCTAACTTTCTTTATTGATATACTTTGTTAATTGTTTACACTAGTGGAAACAAATTTGTTAACTTCTATATTATTATTTTTATGTTAATGAATATATAGTGTAATGTATGTTTTATATTCAATCACAACAATTATATTCTCTTTCTGTTCACTTTATGTATTGGAAAATCATAACATGAAACATCAAGAACTTATAACGACAAAATATAGTGTTGTTATGGTAATATGTTATGCTATTTGTAACATCTATATCATTTAGTTTTTTTATTGTACATTATAGAAATGGTTGTTTTTTATTTTGTCTCATACATTTTATTTCAAAACATCAAATATTACATTGTGTTTGATACAAAAAGTAGTAGAAGGTTGCCCTCATTTTGTTATGTTTACACTAAAAATTATTAATGAATTATTCGACTCTTTGTCATAGTGAAGAATCTAGCAATATCTTTTCACTGTGCACATATTAAATGGGCACCCGCGGGCGACCCGCAACCCGCTGGGTCGGGTTTGGGTGTGCTACTTCTCCACCCGTTTAACATTGGGTCTTTTTGACCCGCACCCGCGAGACCCAAACCCGCAATGACCCAACCCAAACCCAACCCACCCACCCGTTTGACAGGTCTAGGTAAGGATATTGGTGGAGTGGGGAATTACCCATACCCTTACCCAATAAGGGTAGGGGTAAGACCTTACCCTCCCCATTGACATGCCTACTCATTGCAATCGAGTTTCTCTCTTTATTTCGTTGTAGGTTGTATAAAATATTATACATAACATTGTGCTACCAATCATGAGTATGACAAAAAAATGTCTTAGCACAAGTTGAACATTTTTTCTACCTAGACATGTGTGTGCTGTTTTTTATTTAAGTCGGCTATATTTGTGGTTCTATATTTTTACATAGTTACCCCAACTAGATGTGTGTGTGTTTTTCAAAAGCTATTGGAACAAACTTCAATTTGTGGTGGTAGTTGTTATTTGTGCAGTTTAGTGTAGATAGGTTTTAAAATAGAATTATAACAAAAGTGATGAAAGATGTTGTTGTTGGTGCTATTTGAACATTTAAATCTAGTTGGTTTTTTATGAGTATATTTATACCCATGTTTGCATATTGTTTTACTCACTTCTAAGGGGTTGTTGTGTTTCTATTTCTTAGTTTTAGCTTTATATTTACTTAAATGCAATCATATCTTTTTTTCTAAACTTTAATGCACTTTATATCTTTTTTTTACAGAACCAACCAAAAATACAAGCCAAGGCCTGAATAGACAATCAAACCCTCAAGATGCTATGCCTCAAAGAAAGGAAGGTCTCAAAAGCATTCCATTATTCACCTTCCAACCCCCTAGTTAAGTGATCGACTTCACCACTTGTCCGACTCGAGCCGCTCTCTACCCTGACGTCTTCCAGATTCTTTAGTTTTGAGACGCACTCCTAAGCATTCAGTCTAATCTGATTCGATCCACGTTGGTCTACTACAGAATCGGACATGAGGTCCAAATTGAGTAACCTACGTGAATCGCCTCTTAGACTGAGTACGGGCCATGCAATTAGTTGCCTTTGATCACAAGTTATCCAACATCATGGTTTCGACAGTGAGGAATGCACCTACAAAAAGAGAACCCTTATCATCCATTTTAAGAGGTATATGATCGGTGATTAGAAGCCACATTGCACAGTGCAAACCTAGTGATGAATGAGGAGGCGGCAGTGGAGAGATTGGTCTTCCTATACTAGGTGTCATGCCCCCCTTCGTTATTCTTTCTATCTTTCAATTGCTGTCTCTCTCCGTGAGCGAGTAGACATTTGTGATGGGGAATGGGTACTAGCCCCAATGGCCCATATTTTATCCTATCATGTATCTAAATTTGATGTTACTATTGCTAAATAAAATATCGTTCTACTTATTTTCTTGCCTTATAAATTGACAGTTTGCTTTGCATGTGTGTTATAATCGTGGATATGCAGGATGATGTGAGCGATTAGAACTCCAAAATGATCTTGTTATCCCCTGAGGTGTCATCATAGTGAGGTGATTGGGTTACTGTCTTCTAAAGTGCAGAGGATGGTCGGTGTAAGGAGTGGGATCTTGGGGAACCACTCCCTACTAAAAATTTGAAGAATTGAACATCCAGTCCAAACACACCCTTACAGTATCTTGGAGTGGGTGTAAAATTTTCAAATCTTATTAATGGTATTCAAAACAACCAAAGTGTAGTAGTAGAATAAAAACATTGATTATATTCAATTTCTCAACAAGATTACAAAGGTATATCTAAATCTCCCGCATAGGATTTACATGTATGATACCACATAAGGATCTAAGATAGAGGGAAGTCTAAACCACAATAACTTTGTCTCCAATCTTTAACTCCTTAAGCTTTGTCCATATCTTCATGTCATATCATCCAAGTCCTTCACCTAGGGTTGGAAGCATACCCCATCACGAAGAGAAAAATGGAAGACATCAGCAAAGGCTGGTATGTGCATACTAAAAGTAAAATTGAGCAATTTATAAAGATACATGGACATAAAAATAGAAGGCTTTCTATAGAAAAGTACCACCCGAGTGGGTATCAAGAGAATTGATCCACAATAAAAGAGATACTTGTCATTAAATCAATATATAAAAGTGGTGCCACATAAGAACATATGAAATTAGGGCACATAACCCATAATCCATAAACAATATGCTCTACGCATGTGAGATAAGCATAGCCCTAGAACAATATAACAACAAATTTGGCCAAGCATCATATACTTGAAACCTGATAGAGAATGACACATAGCCAAACTCCCTATATATATATATATATATATATATATATATATATAAAAGATGGGCCAAACCTCATAAATTTGAAACTCGGGTATGGGGCCACCTCCATCCCATTAATAACAAGGGCATGTAACCCTAAAAACTAATGCAATCACACTACTCTAGTGTTATTGAATCACATCACATGTTTAATGTGGAGGCAAGTAGAAAGTATAGTCAGATTATACAAACTAGTCACCACATAAGTGACCAACATATACATCCACCTCATAAGTGGGCAAAAGACATCACATGTCATCATATAGAGTTCCATCATGTATAAAGCATATGAAAAGAGTCCAAAATAATACCCAAGATCACAAGATCAATATCAAATAAGGTAGTTTACATGAACCATGATATCCAAGAGAAAAGACATATTGTGTAGGATATTGTCCATAGGACCACGGGAATGAAGAAATATAGGTGAATTGCTCAACATAGAATAATAGGGGATACGACATACCTTAAATCTATGTCCTAGAAACACTCTTCACCAATCTAGTTGTTTCCAAGATCAACCTTGCCTAAATACAAATTGTTCGCATGTTTTAGGGTTTGAGATTCATATATATGTAATGAAACCCTAATTCTAAACCTTTTTACAAAACATCAGATTTTAGACTCCAAACCTGGACTAATTGACTTATTGAGTTTTTCTGATTAAGAAAACATATTTATTAACTAAATTTGGAGTTCATATGGATTAGTTACCAATTTTAGGGATTTTTATATTAATGTAATTAAATCCTTAAAAATACATCACTGAAAACATGAAAATAAGGCTTTGAAACTATTTTTATTAGGAAGAACACACTTTTCTGATTCCAAATTCCAAAATATATTTTATTTTAATTTTTAGACAAGTGAATTAAAAGATATGAATTTTATAAAATTGGCCAATCATAAAATTAGAAAAAATCAAATCAGTAGGAAATTTGTAAAAGAGGAAGAGAGGTTGGATGGGCAAGGAGAAACTTATCCGAGAGTTTGGGGAAAAACTTTGGTTGTCATTCATTCATGAAACTAACTAACCAATCATGAAGAACAAGTGCCAGAGTTATTTATCTGAGGTCCAATTATGCTCTGAAGATAAACATGACGTCGGGGAGCGGTACCGCAAACTCAAATCAAGAACCATGTTCAGCTTTTGGGTAAAATGACGATGCAAGGCAAAATCAAAGCACAACCACCAGCAGCCACACACTCAAGAAAGGATGAAATTGGGATCAGAGGAGGTTCACAAAACAACCGAGGAAGACTGGGGGTAGAGAAATTTATAAGTGGGGGTGTGTGAGAGTTGTTTCAGAAGACTTGAGGAAAAAAATTAAGGTGTTTTTGAATTCTCCATGTTATGCTACAAATATGGTATGTATAAATGCAGAATTAAATTTACAATCCAACACAAGTTACTTCATGAAATTTCATTTAGAAATGAGGTAGTAATGCCCAGAATATCGTACATTGGTCCGTGTTTAGTGTTTATGCGGGCTGGTGTTTCCTAATCCGAATTTTGTAAAATATTGATTAAAATATTTTCTCTTTTCTCTCTCTTCAATTGAAGGTACAAACAAAGTCCAAATTAAATGAAATTTGATACCTCTACTAGTTAGGACATGTAGAATCCGATTTTGACATTAGTTTTCCCTTTTGGAGACTTTTTCTATTTTATATAATTCTTTTAAAGTAAATCACATTTTCTCTTTCCTAATGCATTAGAGACTTCTAGAATTATCTAAAATTGATGAAACTTCACCCACAAGTTAAATTTGATGAGTTGAATCAGAATTTGCCATCAATTTTATATTTTGGAGTGGTTTATATATTTATTTAATATTTTGAAGGTTCTACATGCTTTCTCTCTCCTAATTTCACCTTTTAAGCAAACTTTCTCCAAAATGGATGAAAACCCAAAGGCTATATTTATTATGTAGATTATGAATCCAAGGTTGTTTTCCTCTTTTGAAGTCATTTATTATTTTATTTGATATTTTGGAGAAAACTTAGATCTTTTCTTTCCTAAATGAATTAAATTAATTATTATAATGTGAATAGTGTGAAACTTGACTCTTAAGGTAATTGGGACCCAAGGAACATGATTTTTTAATTTAGATTCAACTTTTAGGGTTTCCTTCAATGAGTTATGATAAAATTAATATTTGTGGCCGTTCATTTCACATTATTACTTAGGTTATCATATTATTTCACTATTATCATTATTTCTCATCCACTTATGTCGATATTATCTCCAAATAAATTATGTATGATTATTGCATGAAATTATATATAATTTATCATTATCCTATGTGACATATTTTATGTGTCTATTATTGGCCCAAGACTAATGTCAGAACATTAGATTACATTAGGGTGATTTATGGATGCATTAGCTCATTAGAGTTATACTAAACATCTTTTAGGTCTAACCTCAATCTTGTTTGGCTATGTTCAAAAGATTAAACTTCTACGGTAGGGTTCATGATCTAATATGTTACAATACTCCACCGTTAAAAGAATTTCGGCCTCAAAATCTATCGATCCAAACATCAATAACTAATTACTTACACCCCTTAAATAGGTTCAACCTAAAAAGTCAAATTAATCAACATTTAGGGTTACCCACATATCTTTTAGTTGTGAATGTTTTAGAGTTTTATGTTGTTCATGTTTCCAACTAAATTCATACCATATAAGGTTGGACTTTATCTCTCTAACCTATCAACCCTACATGGACATCCAAAAGTCATAGGGTAGGTCAACTACTCCTTTATAGAAACCCACATATTCCGAGTTATAACTTCAGTGTCAAACTAAGGTTAGGATATCTATTCCAGCATTTCTAGGGTTTCACTTGTCTGAAAATCTTTATTGGGCCTTAGTTCAAGAAAACTTCGATAAAATCCATAGAAAAAATTATTTTTGTACATTTAGTATTACATGTGTAAGGCCCCTAAACTTTCTTAATGAGTTGAATAAGCTTAATTATCATAATAGAATGCTTATAACCCTAATATAACCTTGTGATATGCTTTGAAACAATAAGAAAAGCTTAAGTTTCAAATTTGGTCCAATTTAGACACTTTTTGAGCAAGTTATGTAATTTTATGCATATTTTGGATTTTTATGCAATTTACCCAATTGAGAGGTTTTCTTTGCAATTTATCACTTTCATTATGTTCCTTGGATATTCTATCATCATTCTTGAGCTTGTTGAGACATTGGGCGCCTATTTAAACCTTGGTTTGAATGTGTTTGCTTCAAGGGTATTTTAGGGTTTTCCCCCTTCACGGATGAGCTACCTTTAGTAGCTATCAACCAATGAATTATTTGATTGGCTGGGAAATTCGATAGAGGAAAGCTAAGAAGGTCTATACACATGATGGAGGATCTGATTGTGTGTGTGCTTGTATATTCTTAATAAATTAAGGCCATGGACACTTGGATAGATACTAGAACTTCAACTTTTTCTTTTTCTTTATCTTAAAGTGTTATATACTTATCCCCAAGCACCAAGACGATCCATTTTCTCTCCACCACCTCCCTCCTTCTCCCAAACTCGTTCTCCCTCTGTTCAGATGTGAATTTTACTCCCAAGGAAGAAGAAAGTGGGGATCTTCTGGGAGAAAGGCTCTAAGGTTGAAATTGACTTCATTTTAGGGCTGAAAAAGCTTCCTTCTAGGGATCTTGAGCAAAACGTGTAAGAATACCCTTCTTTCTTTCATCTATTTCTTTCTTATCCTTCCTCCTAGCTTTCTCCAGGTCGTAATCTTGGTGTTCCATGGTAGAAATTGCTCTAAAGCCCTGAAACCCTACCTTTCTTGCTCCTTATGCTTAGGGTTTGCTCATTTGATGAACAAAGGTGCTAAATGGATGAATTCATAGCTTATTCTTGGATTTTCTACACTACCTGCTCGATTTTTCTTCTATTTTGGGCTTCATATTCTCATTAGAGGCAAGTTTTATAACTTCATCCGTGTTTATTGCTTACCATAAGCTTTCTAGATCATGTCTCGCTTGAAAATGATGATCCATGCACTAAAAAGCTATGTTTGACTTAGATTTTGATTTTTATAATGTTTCCTATTCTGATTTCAGTTATATATGAACATGTGATCATGTATATGTTATTCTTAAGGTATAATATGACTTGGATCAGGTTGGTTTAACAACTAATGGTGCTAAGCATCTATCAACCAATGGCCAATTTTAGGGTTTTAAGCTGATTTCTTCTATAACCCATGACCCGATGATGGTACCATTGCAACAACCCTATTGTGTTGTCTTCATGAAAAATCATGTTCATGATCAAAGGTGTCATATGATGGTAACAACCTATGGTCACCCCCTTAGGTCAGGTTTTGGATCAATTAGAAGTATAATGATCAACTATTAAGTATCGTACTGATGATATCAATCAATGATGACATTAGCTTAATATTTGATGTTGATTAATGAATGTAGTGTTAATCTAATAACCTATGGTGATTTAATGTTCACTAATGATGGTGGATCAGGTATCTACAACCTATGTTGAGTTAAGCATTGTAGTTGTAGCATCAATTAAGCCTTAGACCAATGGTTTCTTGGGTCACTTGATGCAATGGTCGGACCTATACTGTAATTGATGGCTTTAACATATGAACTTGACCCAATGGTCAAGATCTAATTTTTATTACTCCAATAAAGTGAAATTATGGCTAATATAATATGTTGGTCCTAATAATGTGATTTAGATGGCTTCCTGTATATGATCAACTTAGGGAGCTTACTTGTTGACATTGGATAGCTTATTTTAAAAGAACAGTCGATTGTGGGTTTTACCCTACTCTCAACAAAACCCTTATTGTTGTTAACCAAAGTATTTCTAGGGTTAAATGGTGACTTTTATAGATCACAACTCAATAACATCATATATGATTCATTCAAGGTGTTTACTTATGTAAACAACCAATGGTCTTACCTTTTAAACATCCAATGGTTTTGGGTGACATTGTGGTATGGCGATATGGGTTGAATTATGATGGTACAAATGGAGGGCTACCCTTAATAAGGTATTCTTACCTATTCACTCATATGAATAGAAGGGATGATAACCATATTGTGTTGATATGTAACCCTAATTATGTATAGCTTGTTATACCTAGCTTTAATATAACTAAATGATGGTAATTGGGTATGAATAGTCCTTGAATGACTAATACAATCATGGAGTACTCTGTTACTATTGTTGAAACCCTAGTATGCTATAACCCAATGGTTAGACCTTGATTTATGTGTGGGTTCATACTTAAGAATAATATGGAATGTGATGGTGATGCTTCACCTTATGCATCCATGATTCAATGGGGATGTTGTTAGTTAGGGTTTGGGTATGAGTGCTAATTAGTAACATTAATATAATTTATCTTGTGAACCTAACTCTAATGTAAATAGATAAAGATGAGTATTCACATTTAACATTCTTATATAATAGAATGATGGTGGAATAACCTCCTTCATATGATCATAACCTTGATATGTTAATTGGTGGTTATCATAGCCACATGGTTGATACTTTCTTATGCTAAACATGTACATTATGAATATGATGAGAGTTAATCATATCTACATTACCTTGCATGTTGATGTAATAAAGGAATGTTCTTAATGTTAATATAACCCTGCTATGATTGTTTATGAATATTTCCTAGCTCATTAATGCAATATTGTGTTGATCTGGTGTATTATATGTAAGTGATGTTGTTGAGCCTTATTATAAGGAATGCAAAGATAATGATGATCTTGCAGGGAATAGTATGATGGTCTTAATGACATTTGGGCATGGTTGAGCCCTGAATGAGGTGTAGTCCTCTTATGTTGATAAGTTTTGATACCCTTTAATATTGCGAAAAGGATTTGATGGTCTTAATGACCTTTGGGCATGGTTGAGCCCTGAATGAGGTGTAATCCTCTTATGTTGATAAGGGTTGATACCTTGTGATATTGTGAAAAGGATTTATATCTTGTGTTAGTATGATGAGTAGTGTGGTTTCAAGAATGGCAAGTGAATAGTACCATGTGATGATGAGATGAGAAATCATGTTTCACACGTTTTATATATTTTCAAAGTTTTGATGTTTATATGCTTGGTAGAAGTGAATTAGAGTTTGTATGTCCACTTATTTGATGCAACCTTAATTCATCCAATTCGCATAAGTAATCAAGTGAAACTCTAATCATGTAGTGTCATGTGCAATAGATCCATCTAAGTGTTATAATTTGCCAGATGGTGAAACGAGTATTCCTAAGGGAAACTCGGAGCACATACTATTGAGTATGTGGGGGTGGCAAGTTGAGGATATATCCTTATCATCCACAATGTAGATTGTGGAGGTTGGCTATGGTCATGCCTCATATATCTGATGTGATTGAGAACAACTGCGGTCGTGTCTCGGTGATTATTTATGTGACAAGATTGGAGGACAACTGTGGTTGTACCTCGGATGGTAGGGTATGCGTACCCACCTCCTTTCACTAGTCCCGTGACCTGTACCTAGGACGGACTAGGATGTTATCAGCTTGACCTTATGTGTCGTTGTGGCAGACATGTACTGACCAGAGGCGGAGAAGATCTTAGGAGTCCGGAGAAGATCTTAGGAGTCTGGTTCTTCCTAGATCTTATATGGAACTGATTTCGACTTAGTAGTGGTTAGTTAGATTTTGAGTGGTATCCTCAAATTCCTCAAGGCATAATAAAAGATGTAATACAACTATATATCATATCTACTTAGGGTTATACATGACGTTTCACCTCCATTCCCTTCTATATATGTGTTTCCTTTCCCTTAGTAAGGATCCCTTTAGTTCCTTAGTCTTCCTCTCCTTGGTGTACGACACACTCTCTTCTCTTGCAAGCTTGGTGGCTGATCCTTGCCTTGGAGTCTCCTTCTTCCTCTAGTGGTGGCCGAACCCTAGATCATATCGGCCTTGCTTATGATCATATCGGCCTTGCTCTCCTTCTTGTGGTGGTGCTTGGAGCTTGGAGCTTGCTTAAGGCGGGTTACATAACTCCTAACCCTAACTACATTACCAGCTTCTATATTCTTGTATGTTGCTTATGATCATATCGGCCATGCATGTTGTTAGCTTAGTTTCTTGCTTAGTTGCACCTTGATGACCGAACCTATGTTCTAGGGTTTCTTGGTGAGCAATACCCCTTTCTCTCCTTGGTCTTGAGGAGTGAGCTTGAGTTCTAGTATCATGAGCAACACTCCTCTCTCGTTTAAGTTGAGAGGTGAGCTTGTGTTCTAGTAGCTTGAGCAACACCCTCCTCTCACCATGGACTTGAAAGGTGAGCTTTGTGGTGGTTGTGAACCTTGCTAGGGTTGTTCCTTGTGTTGCCCGATTGGTGACAAGAGATGTGCAAGACCCCTTTCTCTGGATAGTTGAGAGGTGAGCCATCTTCTTGACCCATTAGGGTTTTTGTGCCCTTGTGCTTCGGGTTGGTGACGACCTTGTGGAGTTGCTTCTTGACCATTATGAGCTTGGGGGAGGTGATGCCCGATATCCCTCTTGACCTAGAGCCTTGGACGACACATCTTGTGGCTGTGTCGGGCGTCACCTTTGGTTCCTGTTTTGTGTGTGTTGGGCATCACACCTTGATGAGCAACTTGCTCGATACCCTTAACCTAGGTGATGGTTTAGTATCGTTATGCCTTGTTGCGGTGGAGTGTTACTAGCTAGTCCAAGGTGGGCATCACCCTTTAGCCTTAGCCCTGTGTGTGTCGGCTGACAAAACCACACCTGCCGGGCGTTGCACGACACCTTAGTGCCCGATACATGTGTTGACCGATATGTCATGAGGCACGACACCCCGTCGCTTGACACATTTCTTTGGCGAGTTGCACGCTTGGTTGCCTGTTACCCTTGTTGCCCAATAGGTTTTATGGCCGTTATCCCTGCGTTGCACGACGCGCCGTTGCCCGATACTCTTCTTTGGCTGAGCTGCACGCCCGATTGCTCGTTGCCAGTGGTGCACGACACAACGTTGCACGTTACACCCTTGGATTAGGCCGATATGTGCTGACCGTTAGGCGTTGGGCGATAGGGGGCAGTACCTTGCCTGATACCACCTTTGGTTAGGAAAGTGAACGCTTCTAGTGAGGGTGCCCTACCCGACACACTTTTAGTGAGGGTGGTGAGTGTTTTAGTGAGATTCTGTTCTTTATCGAAAGCGATATGTTAAATGTTGTTCTTGCTATCATGTTTAGTCTTCATGGTGGCCCTTGATATGCTTGATGGTAATCGTTATGGTAGAACTCATCTATGTAACTCAACATGACTATACCTATGTATGTGATCATCTTGATGTTATGCATAATACTGTGATAATGGTAAGCATATAAGATTTGCTTTGCATGAACTATATCTATGATCACAGGTTGAGACAAGAATGATAAAGCACCTAATCATCAATGTTGCCCTATATCACTATTATGATCTTGCTGTTAATCCATGATGATTGTACTAGCCATGCAGGTGGTGCATAGCCATGTAAAGGGCTATGAGGTATATAAATATATGATGAGTAACATTGCTTTAATAGTTATCCTTGATAATGAAATGACATGTATGATGTGTTTGGCTAAAGTACTTGGGATTGGTATCCCATGATGATGATGTAAGCCTTGAGAGGCAGTGGCAGTATGTGATCAGGGATTGAGATCCCGTGGCAATGTGATGATCCTTGAGATAGATCTGGATGATTGGCAAGAGGCCAAGTGGTAACATGTAATGTTGGATCCTTGTGATGGATCGGGATGATGTTGAGTTTCATGTTGTTTATTCTTGTTATAGTTTGCATGTTATACAACTTGGTTGAATCTTGCAATCCACTTAAAATATACTAACTAATCACAGTGGAACATATCATGTAGTTTGCCCTGGCCATATATCCATCATCGTCAGTAGCTGGTGATGGTGAAATAGGTTCTCTTGCGGGTTAACCTGGAAGCGCATATTGTTGAATATGTGTGGTTTCTCCTAGCCTTAAATAGAGAGGGAATCAAGTGCAGCTACGGTTGTAGACTCGGATATATATATATATATATATATATATAGCATGGTGAACAGGCCCATGGCTCAGAGTGATAGATCATGAATGTGTTCATGGCACAGAGCACGGTGAACAGGCCCGTGGCTCATATATACTAGCGTCGTGACCTGTACCGAGGCGGGCTACAGGAAGGGTAGCCTATGGAGCTGACCCTGTGGCTGAGGCCACTTAAGCATGAGACTGCGGTCCTGCTTGTGTTTTACTCGTGCACTGACCATGAGGCAGAGAGGTCATGGAGTCCGGCTCTTCCATTGACCTTGTATGGCACCGACTTGGGTTTCACAACCGAAGGTTGGATTTGAGTGGTACGTCTCACTTCCTAAGGGCATAATAATACGTAATCCAGCCGAATAGTAATTGCTGCTTAAGACAAACACGAAACATTGGTTGAGGCCTTTCTTGTATAGTTAATCCTGTTATATCTTGTAGTTGCTTATATGTTCCTCATGATATTAAGTAAGACCTTATAAATCTTATCTTGTTAATCATGTTCCATAAAGAAATGCTTGGGTATATGCCTTTCGTACAACTGGTAAGCTTGCTAGTATGAACAGCTTCTCTTTACAACTGCTCTTGTTATACCTCTTATCAGTTATCTGCCTTATCCTTCTGAGGTTTTGTAGTTTCGGCGGGGAGTTATGTTCTTCGCTGGGACTGTGTGTCTCACCCCGCTGGTTTATAACCTTTTTAGGTGGTCGAGCTAGACGTGGTGGTGGTCGCGGAGTTGCGGCCGAGTAGCAAGATGAGCAGTAGAAGGCAAGTGATGGATATGCTGCGGTTTTGGTTGTCTTGTAGTAGAGTCCAGAGTCATCCCTGTACTCTCGGGTCCTTGGGAGCGTTTTGATGTTGTTTCATGATGTATAGCTGTTGATCCTTTGTATATCCTACTGCTGGCCGAATGTGGGCCTTTATGTACATATAAACAGGTGATGAACTCATGTGATGACAAGACAACTGTTGCTCTAAGTTGTGGACACATATCAAGGCTTGTAAATGTATATATAATCTATTTCCTTGTAGGATGTGGACTTAAATGTAATAGCTTCTCAGTTTATCAGCTTTCCGCAATCGGTTTTAATTAACCTGTGTTTTGGTAATCTGTGGTTATGGTGATTTCTGCACATTTTTGCGTAACACCTCGCTGTCTCTGTGATAGTGGGATGTGTTGCCACACTATGAACTACTCCAATCTCCATATTTTTGGTTGGCATGCTTATGTCTACTCTAAAGATGGAAAGCTTGACCCTAGGACAAATAATTTTCTGGGTTATGTTGAAGGTGTAAAAGGGTACAAATTCTAGTGTCCTGACCCTAAGTCTCCAAGATTCTAGATTGAAAGGAACGCCACCTTTGATGAGTCTGCTATGTTTTCAAAGAAAAAGGAATATGTAACAACATCTGATACATGATTTTCTCCTAGTGTAATGTCCCAGATTTTTTCCTCCATAATTAATTCTTAATCATAAAGAGAAAGACATGTGGACGTTTGATTGGCCCGAATCACACGTCTGAAAGGAGGCAGACTCAGAAGGAATCGATCAGACTTTTAAATTTATAACCCAAAATCTTTAAGGACCCCCACAACTTTATTACGAGGTTGAAGTAGATATAAGGGGTCAAATACAGGGACATGCAGACGTTTAGTGTGGCATCCAACTTATAAAAACAAGATTTACATAAGTGGAAGCGAATCATTTGCAGCAGATTACTGAAAATCACTAAAAATTAAAACTTTTTGCAAAGAGATCTATGCATAGGAAAACTCTTTCATCAAGAACCAAAGTATAATATTTACATCATGGTTCATAAGTACATAACTTATATCATCTCTTCTTGAGGATTACAACATCAGCTACCCTATTAACATTATATATAGACAGCATAAGAACTTCGAGGCATCAAGCCAAAATCTCATATCGATTCATTAAAAACACTAACTATAAACTCTGAGGGCCCGAGAGTACATAGACGACACATAGGACTACTATCTATACAAAACATGGCAGCCAGTGCCTCCACCTGAGTTATCACTGTTGTCCCTATTGTTGTTGCTGCTTTTCCCTTGCTATAGGGTTCCTACTTCTTCTTCTGCGTTTAGCTAAAAAGTTGGATCCCACGGGGGTGAGACAATTATAAATTGCCCCAGCGGGAGATATAACTCTCCGCCAAAACATTGTTGTAGCAGTTTATTATAATAAAACTGAGCAGGAGTTCTTATATATTAACAGCAGTATTAATCATTGAATGAACAAAGTAACATAATCTCCTTTCCTAAAGAGAGCATTGCATTTATCCATGATAGAATCATAATTCAACCTTCTACTTGCAATGAGTGTAAAGAGATATGAATAACATCTATCAACTAGAGATGCATAAAAGAAATGTAACATCAGCCAATGAATTTCCGTATTCAGTCCTTAAGAAAACATGTTATACGGCTGATTACATTTTACAATCACACTTATGCCCTGAGGAGACGAGGTATACCGCTCATACTCCAACCGACCATTGCGAAGTCGAAATTGGTGCCATACAAGGTCAATGGTAGAGCCGGCTACCAAGACCTCCCTTATCTCGATCAGTACGAGATCAAATGTAGGACATCTTGTGTCTCTGCTAAATAGCTTTCCAGGGTATATTGGCAACTTCGCTATTAGAGTTACAATGGTGTGCTACACTCTCTTTGCAATCATGAGATTTCTTATTTATCTCCATCGATCCGGCATTAAAGTTATTGGGAGATGTGTACAACATCTATCCCAATCATCGGGAGATTCGTGGTACATCCATCCCGGTACAATAATGAAGGATTGAGAGGTTTCATGTTTACCTTCCCTCAATTCCCTCATTAGGACGTCAGGATACATTCGCCCATTGCCCCCACATATTCAAAATATGCATTCTGGGTTTTGCCACGGAGCACCCATTTCACCATCCAGCAAGTTCTAACACTGATGGTTATATGGCCAGGGCTCTACATGATATGATTTCACTTGATTAATTAAGTACATTAGCATATTCTTTTAGCATCAGTCAAGTTCTCAAACATAACTTATTCATACAAATGCTACAAAGAAACATGTATTGTTTTCATCAATCATTTCTTAGTCTTTATAAGACATTGGGATCTCAGTCCCTCATTTTAATATAGGAAATTCTCATCCCTCAACCACATCATTACCATGCTTATCAAAACTAGGTATTTAAACCCTTAGTTCATCACTGAACATTGTTACCACTTGTTAGGTAACTATTACCTCTAGATCCTCAGACCCAGGTATACATGATACTTGTTACACAAGCATCTCGCATGGCTCACAAGGCCCATTAAGTGTCTTGTCACCTTTCACTAGGAAACAACTTATTCATGTGACTCATAAATTCCATGCACATTTTTGTTACTTTTACTAAGCAGCCACAACATTAAGGCATACAAGGCCAATCAACATTTTTGTTGTATAAAAGTCATAGCTCAAATCTAGCTTTGTTCATCATCTCATGATATCTGCATGGTTGATAGACAGGATAACAGTCATATAAATCATTTATCACATCAGGTGATACAATAGTAACACCACCATTCCTTTATCAGGATTATGGTTCACTATCAAATAGGCTTTTCCATTCCATTACCCAATTTAGGGTTAGGATCTCCCATTTCTCATTAGTTAGGGTTTCATGTTTACATCATTAGTTCAACCCTAATATATTGCTCCACCCCTCTAGGAGCATTCAAAACTATCATAAGTAATTACTCATGATCATTACTTTCATCATATATCATTTATGAATATCAATTCAAGGTATAAGTTCATCTCTCAACCTTACTATGGTATGTTTATATCATGCCCATTATCTTGGCTTAACCCCTTTCTCATAGTGTTTAGCCAACACTTACCAAAGTGCATTGAATTCATCACATATTCATTGTAATAATTTACATAGCACACACTTCTTGTGTTTCTTATCCAAGTATGTCGGATTGAGATGCATCAAGGTATAAGTATAACAACCTTGAAATGCTAAATGTGATATCTATCATGTCCTGATGTATCACTTTTCTCCTCATTCCATCTTACTTAAGATAATCAACTGACCTTGTATTAAGGTATTTCCCTCTTAATACTTTTAACCATTCACCTATCATTCTTCATTCCCCGGAGTAGGAGTTTCTGTTTGACCAAGAGATGCAGGAGTTGATGGAACCCCAACTACGGGAGTAGAGTAGTGGAACAGTATCTTCTCTGTTTGACCTTTCTCCTGGGATTCCCTTTAGTCTTAAGAACCGGTATGTGGAGTTTCACTTTCATCATATAGTGCATAGGTTACACATTAGTATTGTCCAACTATCTTTAATGATATGGACTTATCTAATGGTTAAGCATTGTTGATATAGAATAATCCATTATCAACCACTTTAGGTATTTCAACTCTTAGGATGTTATCCACATCATATTTTAATGTTACATACATCATTCCTAAGAGTTTCATGTCCTCATCTTTGTAAGGTGTATAGGGTTGTTACACATGTATAGAGTTGGACATATAATGATCTAGGCATTATCTTGTCCCTTAAACCCTTACTCATTAGAGTATCAATATTACCATTCATATGGTTTATCAATTTTTTACCCATCATGGGTGTAACATTCTCATCTTACTTGATTATATTAGCCACACCCTTCTTTAGTGTATTGACCAATATACTATCACTAGGGTTTCATATATCAATACATGGTATCACCCTAGATTTGAATCTTACATCACATCATTCATCAGGGTCCCACATAACATCATTCTAATTCAGGGTTTCACATGGCATTACCCTAGGTTAGGATTTCCCATGGCATCACCCTCAACTAGGGTTTTACATAGCATCATCCTCATTTTCAGTTTCACATGGAATCATCCTCAATTAGGGTTTCATATGACATCTCCCTCAATTAGGGTTTCACAGGGAATCATCCTCAATTAGGGTTTCATATGGCATCTCCCTCAATTACGGTTTCACAGGGAATCATCCTAAATTAGGGTTTCATATGGAATCTCCCTCAATTATGGTTTCCACTTTAATTACCCACAATTCTAGTTTACTATTCGTCCCAATTAGGATTCCTATTCAAGTATCCATAATCAGGGTTTACTATTCATCCCAATTAGGGTTTTGTATGACATTATCCAGAATTAGGGTTACTCATGTCATCACCCTTAATTAGGGTTACATCCTTACCTTAGATTAGGATTACATCTTGTATTGTCCTAAATTAGGGATTAGGGCTCAACAACCATCTTGATTAGGGTTTCATGATCTCTTTATTAAGGATCATACCCTAATTTCATAATTATCCAAATTGAAGGTGTTAAGGCTTGACCTTTACATGTTTATTATACATGTATGAGTTCCTCTCTCTCTCTCATCCTTTCTAGAATATTGACTATGTCAAACTTGGCTAAATAGGTCAACAAATCCTTCACTTATGAACATACAATAAGGATAGACATAGTATATTGAAGTATTGCTTATTTAAGCTTCAAAGATTAACTTGTCTAATATTACCAATCACTTGGTACCCTAAAGGTACAATCCTAGTGATTTTCATTAAGATAAATCAGTAACAATTATAAGGGCAATTGATCCTTCAACTCATTAAGTTATCAATTGATTTGATCACTTTATGTTACCAAACGATCTTGACCCTTTGATCTCTAAACGGTTTGAAACAGTTTAAGCAAATTGCCTTTGAAACCGAATGGGCTTGGGTCTCCAAACGGTTTGAGAACATTTGGACCCAAACGGTCTTGAGACCACTTGGGCTCAAACGGTCTTAAGACCGTTTGGTCCAAACCATCTCAAAACCAAATGGACCAAAAAGTCCTTTCAACACTCACATGATTCATGATTTCATGGATGAACCGATTATCAATTGAGTCATTGATTTATTTATCACATGAATTATTGAATCAACCTTCAATTATACCATAAATTAAGGTTTTGAACCCAATTGATCTAGGATTTCAACTCAAGGAACCTTCAATTAGGCCTTTGAATCAAATAACCATCAATGATCTACATTGTGGAATTGATTCCATTGCAACTAATAAATTATCACCAAATTTTTGATATGACCAGACCCCAAACGGTCTTGAGGTCGTTTGGATGACCTCCAAACGGTCTTGAGACCGTTTGCCTCATCCTATCCTTGGATTTTGTGAAATTCTTTTAGGGTTTAGATAATTAGATTGATCATCAAATCAACACTTAATTGCATTTCAATTTGATATCTTTGGACCTTCAATTACTCAACCATACTTAACCCTAGACCTCCAAACGTTATTGGGTGACCCCCAAACGGTCTTGAGACCATTTGGGTGACCCCCAAACGGTCTTGAGACCATTTGGGTGACCTCCAAATGGTCTGGAGACCGTTTGGGCTCAATCACCCAAAAATCTAAGTTAACCAAATTGAATTTCAGCACTTAACCCGATTAGGGTTTGCTAATTGATTAACCTTCAACTGATGAACCCTTAGGAATTAATCAATCAAATTTGATGGGTCATCAATCATCAATATTAGAATCAATTTTTTCAAACGGTCAACCCTGGTCAACTCTTCCAAATGATTTGAAACCGTTTAGCTTCAAATGGTTTGATGAAACTGTTTGCTTTCAAACAGTTTTGTTGAAACCGAATGAGCAAGCTTGTTGAAACCGAATGAAATACAATTTATTTGGAAAATGTGTTCAAGATGATGTCATCATCATCTACCTTCGTCCCTGTAGTTCTTTGTACTTCTGATTTCATGGAATTACCAATTTCAACCAACAATTAATTCAAGAAGATGAAGGAATCAACGAAATTGCAAGATTGATAGTTGAATAACAATGTAAAAGGGTTCAAGTTATAAAACCCGCCTCCAATTGAGATTCAAAGCTCCAAGCTCACGTCAACAATGGTGGATGCAAATCCTTTCACTATTCCAAGGCTCATCCTCAAGCTTTGAGTGAAAAGGAATGGTTAGAATTGAAGAGAGAGTCGAGATAGGAAGAAATCATGCATTGATTTGTGATTTCCACCATTGATTCAAGGTGAAAGAGGGTCAAGAAACTTACCAACAGGTTGGGGATCATTCTCCTCTTGCTCCCAAGCTCCCAAAGTCGTTTTGCAAGAAAACGGTGGAAGTGAATTCGAAATTCCCCTTTCTCTATGGATAAATGAGCTTATATGCAATTTCTATTAAAAATTCAATTAGGAGAGAGAAAGTAGGAATTATCTCCCCCTTATCCTTGCCATTTTCCCCCTTCTCTTCCTTAGGGACGAGGCTATCCTCTTTTCCTCTTATATATCTCAATTATAAACAATTTAAGGAAAAGCAAATTAAGCACCTTAAATCATTTTATAATAATATCCATAAGTGAGTGGATATTTCTTTTTCTTATAATAATGTGAGTGAGTTATCCACTTCCTTTGGATATTTTCGTGCCTTTGCAAGGCACAAGCTCGTCTAAACTCTTTGCAAATTCATCCTTAAACTTTTGGTTTAAGTTCTCTTTAATTAATATATTTATTTTTGCATTAAATTGAATTAGGGTTTCAATTATGCATAAATCTTGATTATTTTAATATCAAGATTCTCTCTCCTCCAAATTAATTCAAATGAGGCGCCCCTCTCATTTTATTTGCTATACATGATTCCAAGAAGTATAAGGAACCTCATTGAAGTGTTAATTTGCATATTGAACCCTAGGTTTTGGGTAAATCGCACTTTACACCAAAACTAGGTTTTGATACACAAACATTATTTTATCAGCTCTTTCTTGGTACTCAGGCTTGTGAAAGCCATACCACTACATCATAATCATTCCTATGATGTTTCAACATATGAGGAACATTTTTTCATGTAACCTTTGCAAGTTAACCCCTCACTTTTGGGTAATTTGCATTTTAGTCCAAAATAAGCAAACATTGCTTCAACATTATCCAAACAGGACCAAAATTGAAATATAAGTTCCTCTTGAGCCTTAATTACTTTTCACAAGATAAAATTGAGGATCTAATTAACTTGCTTAAGAAAAACTCCCAGGGTTAAGGCACAACCCAGGTCAGGGATGTTACATTTAGGATGCTTAAGACCTCATCCTTAAGTCAGATAAACAAACATTGCTTCAACATTATCCAAACATGACCAAAATTGAAATATAAGTTCCTCTTGAGCCTTAATTACTTTTCACAAGATAAAATTGAGGATCTAATTAACTTTATTAAGCAAAACTCCCAGGGTTAAGGCACAACCCAGGTCAGGGATGTTACATTTAGGATGCTTAAGACCTCATCCTTAAGTTAGATAAGCCAATCCAATAGTCAATAAAAGTATGGAGCTAGAACTAGTCTAGAAGGTTGTCACGAAATAAAACAAAACAAAGGAAAGAAAATAAAATAGAGTCCATAGGATTCTACTAATTAGAGAGAATGAGTTCTTGTCCATGTAACCACAGGTTGGGCAGTCTATGCACCCGTTCTCGGGCGTAGACAACCCTCGAACACCTCAGCAAGCAACCTACATCGAAATACAGTATGTACTGTGGTATCTGTTCTTGTGGGGTCATCCCATTCGCTTTTACGTAGCATGACTAAAACCCATCAAAGATGTGAAACCTCTTTCAAGGATGACAAATCAGCACCCTAGAATATTCTAGATACCCTCTCAGGTCTAGAATATTCTGAGATGCCAAGAACATGTGTGATCTGGGCAGAACCAGGTAGTGGGTCTGACCGAGCCTAGGTCTACGATTTTGTACAAATCACCTTGAATCATCCTCCTTTCATATTCTGATCCAAACCACCTTCTCTTATCTATTTCTAAAACGAATCACTCAATATAGGAATAAATAGAATTTCAAGCAAGAAAAAGATCAACCAAACTAGCAATCATAACTAGAAAGAGAAGATAGAACAACAAATGTACTAGATATGGATTAGAAGTGCTTGCTTAAGGTAAAAGTACATAAACATGTCCAAAACGGGCTACATAACTAAGAAGGAGCCCAACTAGCCATGGACAAGCATAGTTGGCACCGAACAAAGATGGGAGAACATCATTTGTACAGAAATAAAGGAGAATAGTAGAAGAAAAGAGAAGAAGAAGAGATTTAGCATGTAGAGGAGAGGTGTCTCTCACTCCTTAGCCTCTGTATAGATTGGATCTCATATTTCGGTCATCCTCCTTGACCTTCTGTACTTCTTAGTCTCCTTTCTCTTTGATTCCACCCTAAACAGTAGTTTGGTGCGTGTATGGAGGTGGAAGATGGTTGAGAATGGTAGGATATGAGTGGATGGTGGTGGAAAATGGTGGGAAATGGAAGAAAATGGAGGAACAGACGTAGGATGAGTACTTCAGCCTTTCCAAACCTCAAAACTCTCCCACGGGGCTCTGAGAACCAAGAAAATTCAAAACGTGGAACTCTCCCCTCCCAAAACCCCCTCTAGGTCGTGAGGGGTGGGTATTTATAGGTGAAGGCGGAAGATGGTTGCAGCACCTACCTCGGTCAAGGTGGATCCCGCAGTCGTAGTAGATGCCTTGGTCGAGGTGGATCCCGTAGTCGAGGTGGATGCCTCCATCGAGGTGGATCCCACGGTCGTGACATCCTTTGTGGCCACAGTCACGACATCCTGCATCAAACCCACCCCTTGGGGGGGGGTTCTATAGTAGTGGTCGATGGGCCCGCATAGATGAACCTTCTGATTGGTGAGGATGCATCTTGATAAAGGACTGGCCATTGAAAATAGGGTCCAAGATATCAAAAGTTTCTTGGGCCCGCTAGTCGGTTAGTGGGACCACCATCTCCTAAGCTGGTGTACATAGTGCGATGCTTAGTCGACTGTGGTCGCGACGGATGGAAGTCTAGCTGCTACAAAACCATGTGTTGGGGGAAATCTTAGATCATAGATTTTTTTCAGGTTCAGTGCATGCAAGTCCCAAAATTGGCTAGTTGAGCAACTTTATCTATGAAAAGATATAAATTACTAAAAGATAAGGAGATAGGGTTATTATGGGCATATTAAGGCTATAATGACACAAAATCATAAATAAATGCTTAGCATAGATGCCTAAATGTGGGTTTTATCAACCACCCCAAGCTTAAAGTTTTGCTTGTCCTCAAGCAAGACTGTGCTCAAAGAACAAAAAGATAACATCTCAATTAAACATGGCGATAAATGCTAGAGTTAAGAAAAATAGTTTAAAACATCAATTCTCTTGACCCATGTCATTTCATAACAAACCCCCATCAATCGAGCACAATCCTGCTAAAGTAAGATCAAAGAGTGTCCATGTAAGATTAAGCAAATTCACTACAACTTGTCGATAGTCATGAGGGTTTGAATCATAATTATAAAATGTAAAAGTATTGTCACATAGGTGATCATACGGGTGATGAGCAATGAGCCATCATCATGTATTCATGTAAACCAATCGGGAACAACGCACCTCCCACTTATTCATATCCTAAGAAGTGACAAAAGCAAAAAGACTCTAATGACTTTTGAGGATCCCAACCTACGTCAGTGATGTGGCTTTTTGAATGCACTAACAAATTCACTCGGAGTTTATATCCCCGAGCTTTTACCAAAACCAAGTGCAACAATACCACCCGCAAGCAGACGGATCTTATCGCAGTATAGTTGAGGATCGAACCCAAAGGACAACGTTTTTAAGAATCTTTGTCAGTTAGATCTAGCTCAAGTAAGACTAATATTTAGAACAATAGGTTGATTTGGGTTTGATTAAACTAATTGCAAGAAAGTAAATGCGGAAAGAAAGATGAGTTTAGATCAATGATATGGAATCGCTGGGATGGTACCGGGTTTGACCACCGCTACACTCACAAACATACTCTTTTGCAAACAAACCAGGCACGATATAACACTCCAAATAGAGCTGCTGCAGAACCCCCCATACGGGCGTTAGGTCCGCGTAAGCATCACCATAGGCAACCGATTTCTCATCGCCATCCGGATCACATGTCTTACGGCTCTGAAGATACAGAAATCCACGGAGGTTGTGAACCCCCCATACGGGCGTTAGGCGCACAGAAGCGTCACCGAAGGCTAGATGGCTCGTCCCCTCGCGGATCATACACTTACGACCTCGATGAAATCCCATCCTATTTCTAGTTTGGGAGTCAGCCGCGTTAACCGATAAACAAGCAGGAAGGTGACATGCGAGCAAACATCGACGTTTAGCAAGATGATGCAAAATCCAACTAAGGTTGTGAACCCCCTATACAGGCGTTAGGCGCACAGAAGCGTCACCGAAGGCTAGATGGCTCGTCCCCTCGCGGATCATACACTTACGACCTCAAGGAACCCATCGGAAGTTATCGTCAAGGGTCAAACATGCTAAACGACGTTCCAACCCATGCATTGAAGTTATCGCAACATAGGGAGCACAAAGATGAAAACACGCACATAACCAACCTACAAGCTTAACGATAAACGACAAAATGAAGAGTTATATACATTGCCATGGAAAGTTTAACAAAAGAACATGGTTTGCATGGGCAGCGGGGCTAGTCCCCGCACCCCAGCGAAAGAGGACTACTCGCTCATGATACGAGATACAAGAAGGATAGGAGAGAAAGATAGATCCGCCATGAGCTCGGTGCAGAGGGTGGACGCAGCTCGGTGAAGAAGATGCGCTCCTTGCACCGTCTTCTTCCTTTTCTTGGCCTCCTTGGACGCAACACCAGTGGTAGATGGAGTAGAACTTGATCGGTGTGGTGCTCTGGCAGCCTTTCGGCGTCCGGAACCGATACCTCGAAATGGGGACCCTGGGGGTCTATTTATAGTTTCAGATCTGATCCCAAACGGTTTGGATAAGTTGCTGGAAATATCTTCTCCAAACGGTTTGGAGACCGTTTGGGCGCCAAACGGTCTTGAGACCGTTTGGGCATCAAACGGTTTGGAGGTCGTTTGAGCGCCAAACGGTCTTGCTTTGATCGGTCCTGGCTTTGGCGATGTCGCGCGGCTTTAGTTCTTCAATCGATCCTTGCGCTTGCATCGGACGGTCTTGGGACCGCGCGGGACCAAACGGTCTTGGGACCGTATGGGACCATACGGTCTTGGGACCACATGGGACCAAACGGTCTTGGGACCGCATGGGACCAAACGGTCTTGGGACCGCATGGGACCAAACGGTCTTGGGACCGCATGGGACCAAACGGTCTTGGGACTGCATGGGACCAAACGGTCTTGGACCGCGTGGACTTCTTGGGCAACTGGTTTCGTCTTGTTCTTTGTGTATTCCAGCAAATGGTCTTGAGACCGCTTGGATCCAAACGGTCTTGAGACCGTTTGCATGGAGTTGCCTGCTACACCTGTATAAAATGAAAGATATTTAGTTAAAACCTTGATTATTGAATCACTGAGTAGTTTTGTGCATTATGATTCATATTAGGGTGAAAAGATGTGGAATAGATATTAAATTGTTCCAAAAAGGTAATTGAAAATCATGATGAGTATGCACTCATCAAAACACCCCGAACTTAAATCGTTGCTCGTCCTCGAGTAACATAAAATTTGAAACGGTTGCCTGATGGAATACTTTCGATCCGTGTGATTTCTTCATCTTCACATCACAAATGTTTTCTTTTGGCTCAGTATGAGTGAGTACCTCAACTTCCTGGGACCACGAAACACGTCTTTCCATAGCTTCGTTCCTGAGTTCGTTTCCCAACAACGCTTCCTCCCCGCCTTTTCCAACACCAAGCATGTCGAAGAGTTTTGTAGGAGTTCAGAGATACCCGTAGAATCGACAAGTATGCATTTGATCTGACACTGGTGTAGTTCAGGATGGTAGGGCATGTATTGTGCCCTTAGGTAGAAAAAGGAGTGAAAGGTGGTATGGAAAGAAGAAGTAAATCTCTCCTCTATTCGACTCGAGATTTTTATTTGTTTTGCAATTTCATTTATTGCATATTTTTTGTGTGCGCTATGGCATCTTTTGTTGCAGATCTCTCCTCTATTCGACTCGAGATTGCATTTATTTTGTGTGCACTTTGGCATCTTTTTATTGCAGATCTCTCCTCTATTCGACTCGAGATTGCATTTTTGGTGGTACGCCCCTATTTATTGGAAGGGGTATGGAAGAAGCGGATATGGGGAAAGTGGCGTGCCACCCCGAACTTAGGGTTTGGCACAAGTTTGGCTATTTTGGTGGTATTTATGGATGGAGGGATACGAAGATGATAGAAGAAGTGTAGAAGAGAGTTCAGATCAGGATGCAACTTGATTTACAATTCAAAACCGGGTTATTCTCTTTGTCAAACTCTGCTCAAATAATGACTTGATGCGGATCCGGTGGGGTTTCTGAGCCATTGTTCCACTAGTCAGTTAGGAAGCGCGACGTGTTTGATCCCTATCAGTTTGACAGATACTTATCATTATGTAAAAAGAATTATGATGTTAGGAATCATAAGTTTCACAGGATGATTTCAGACAAGTTTCAAAAGTCAGTCCTCTTGAGGATTTGCTTCGAATAAGGAGGATGTTATGATAGAAGATGCATAGCAAAAAGTTAGTTACATTTTTATCAACAAAAGACAAAATTTCATCAGGTATCTGTTCAAAATTTTGAAAAATTTTATGATAGAGACATATTGAATATGAAAAGAGGGTGTGTATGTGGAAGTGGAAAACGTACCACCCACCCTCCACCCCGAACTTAGAGATTTGCTCGTCCTCGAGCAAACCCTAAATTCAAGATGGAGGGGAAAGGAAACACCAGGTATGACTGCCGAGAATGAATTCGTTCTGATCAGCACCAATTCGATCTCGTGTCCTAAAAGAAAAACTCTCTCATAAGGCAAGTTTTATTTAAGGAAAATTTAACTATAAGGAACAAAATTTGAAAAGGAAAAGTAAAATAGATTTATTGGTCGGGTTGCCTCCCGACAAGCGCCTTTGTTTAATGTCGATGGCTCGACAGAGTTCTTCGGAATTATGGTGGGTCCTTTGGATTGCTGAATTCCAACATTATTTTTGTACCTTTTTCAGCTGGTGTGAAGTATCTTTTCAAGCGGTGACCATTTGCTATAAATTCGCCAGACCCGTCGCTCCATAAAGAGAAAGCACCATGGGGAGAGATGCTTTTGACGATGTAAGGTCCGCACCAACGTGAGCGGAGTTTTCCTGGGAACAATTTTAATCTGGAGTTGAAAACTAGAACTTGGTCTCCCACTCGTATGTCTTTTTGTTTCAGATGTCCATCATGCCAGAGTTTTGTACGTTCTTTGTAGATTCGTGCATTCTCATAGGCTGTCATTCTGAGTTCATCCAGCTCATGGAGTTGCAGAATTCTGGCTTGACCCGCTTGTTTCATATCGAAGTTTATTTGTTTAATTGCCCACCATGCCTTATGTTCAAGTTCGACTGGCAGGTGGCAACTCTTTCCGTATATCAATCGAAAAGGGGTAGTCCCAAGGGGAGTCTTATAAGCAGTGCGATAAGCTCATAAGGCGTCGTTGATTTTTGTCGCCCAATCTTTTCGATTACGTCCAACGGTTTTCTCAAGGATAGCCTTAAGTTGTCGGTTGGAGACCTCTACCTGTCCACTGGTTTGTGGATGATAAGGCGAAGCTATCTTGTGTGAGATGCCATATTTTTGTAGAAGAGCTTCAAGGCTTCTTTCAATGAAGTGGGATCCTCCGTCAGATATCACGGTTCTCGGCACTCCGAACCGTGGGAAGATAATATCTTTGAATAGTTTGATGACTGGTTTTGAATCACAAGTGACGGTTGGTATAGCTTCAACCCATTTGGAGGCGTAGTCCACCGCCACAAGGATGTAAGAGAATACATTAGAAGATGGGAATGGCCCCATATAGTCCACTCCCCAGACGTCAAATATCTCGACTTCTTGCCATAGATTCAGTGGCATTTCGTCTTTCTTGGTTATATTGCCAGCTCTTTGACACTTATCACATGATATGATAAAATCATAACAGTCCTTGGATAAAGTTGGCCAGAAAAATCCACATTGCAAAACTTTTAAGGCAGTCTTTTTAGAGCTCATATGCCCACCCACGGGTCCTGAGTGGCATTGTTCCAAAATAGAATGGGCTTATTCTTCGGCGACACAACGTCTATACAGACCATCAGCGCAAAGTTTAAAAAGATATGGTTCATCCCAATGGTAATGCTTCACATCGTGCATAAACTTCTTCAGAGTGTTCCCGGTGTACTGGGGATGGATGACTCCCGCAGCAAGGTAGTTTACATAGTCATAATACCATGGTACTGCTTCCGAGACGCTCATGAGTTGATCATCCGGTAGGGAGTCATTTATCGGGATCCCGTCAGCATCCAGAGTGTGGATGTGACTGAGGTGATCAGCAACAACATTTTCCGTCCCCTTTTTATCTCTTATTTCCAGGTCAAATTCTTGTAGAAGAAGTATCCATCTGATCAGCCTTGGCTTAGCATCCTTCTTTGCCATAAGATAACGGATAGCAGCATGGTCTGTGTAAACGATTACCTTCGAACCAGTAAGGTAGGATCTGAATTTATCGAAGGCATAAATGACTGCTAAAAGCTCCTTTTCAGTAGTAGCATAATTCCTTTGAGCTTCGTCGAGGGTCTTTGATGCATAATAGATCACATAATGTTTCTTCTCTATGTATTGTCCTAAGACAGCACCCACCGCATAATCACTGGCATCACACATAATTTCAAAGGGGTGGTCCCAATCGGGAGCTCTAATGATGGGAGTAGTTGTAAGGGCTTTCTTCAGCGTATCAAAACTTTTGACGCATTCTTCATTGAAATTGAAATCAGCATTTTTTAAAAGTAGATTAGTCATCGACTTCATTATCTTGGAAAAGTCACGTATAAACCTTCTATAGAATCCAGCGTGACCAAGGAATGCGCGAACTTCTTTTACATTTGTGGGGACATCCAGTTTAGAGATGACTTCTACCTTGTCTTTATCAACTTCAATTCCTTTGTTGCTAACCTTGTGGCCCAAAACAATGCCTTCCTTTACCATAAAGTGGCATTTCTCCCAATTTAGCACCAGATGTGCTTCTTCACAACGTTTGAGGACCATGGAGAGATGCTCAAGACAGGAATCGAAGGAGTCCCCATATACAGAAAAATCGTCCATGAAAACCTCCATAACTGTTTCAGTAAGCCCTGCAAAAATGGAAGTCATGCAACGTTGAAAAGTTGCAGGGGCATTACACAGACCGAAAGGCATCCTTTTAAAAGCATATGTCCCAAAGGGACATGTGAAAGTAGTTTTTTCTTGATCATCTGGATGTATGGGGATCTGATAGAATCCAGAGTAACCGTCCAGGTAACAGAAATATTCTTGATGGGCCAATCTTTCTAAAACTTGATCGAGGAAGGGCATAGGAAAATGATCCTTCCGAGTGGCCTTGTTTAATTTTCTATAATCAATACACATCCGCCACCCAGTGACTGTTCGGGTGGGGATGAGCTCATTGTTTTCATTTCTTATAACGGTAGTACCTCCTTTCTTGGGTACAACATGAACTGGGCTCACCCATGGTGAGTCCGATATCGGGTATATTATTCCAGCTGTAAGGAGTTTGATGATCTCACGACGGACCACTTCCTTCATATTCGGGTTCAACTTTCGTTGATGCTCGATCTTTGGCTTATGGTCTTCCATCATGGGGATTCTGTGCATGCACAACGCTTGGCTGACTCCTGTGAGGTCACTCATTTTGTAGCCTATGGCTTTCTTGCTATCCTTTAATACTTCCAGAAGTTGCTCTTCTTGTTTGGTCGTTAAACCAGAGTTTATAATGACAGGACAAACTTTGAGATCATCTAAAAACATATACTTCAGCCCTTCAGGTAGGGGCTTCATTTCAGGAGGTTCTGGTTTTTCACTGATTTCTTCTGGGGTTTCGGTAACCTTTAATTCTTCATAGGTAGCTTCAGGATTTCCTTTAGTAGAGTCGGGAGGTTCGGTGCAGTCCTTATCTTGTTGGTCAATAGGTTCATCATTAAAAAGGTCATATAGAGAACTTTCCAAGGGATCGCATGACTCGTGATATTCTTGAGTAAGCTGTGACATCTGCTCAACACAATCTATCAGATAGACCTCCTCCTGTATACTTGGTCTTCTCATGCTTTCAAAAACCTTAAATTTGAGAGTCTCTTTTCCTAACCTTAGAAGTAAGGTTCCTGCTTCAACATCAATAAGGGCTCTAGCAGTGGCCAGGAAAGGATGGCCGAAGATAAGAGGGTATTTGGTGTCTTCATTTATGTCCATGATGACAAAATCACATGGAACATATGCGTCCTTGCCTACCTTGACTGGGATGTCTTCGAGAATTCCTAACGGTCTTTTTATCGAATTATCCTCAAGTTGAATTGTCATAGCAGTTGGAAGCAATTCTTCAAACCCTAGTCTCTTGCATAGACTGAGTGGCATAATAGAAATACTTACACTAAGATCTGCCAATCCCTTTTTGCACGATGAGTCACCAATGTGACAAGAGATTCCAAAGGATCCTGGATCTTTTTGTTTCTTTGGCATCTTGCTGAGTATGATATCAGATGTGGTTGCCGCCAGTTTTACAGTTTCATACTCTTCAGTGATGTACTTCTTGGTGAGAAGCGACTTTAGATACTTGGTCCAGGCCGGTATCTCATTAAGAGCATCTAAGAATGGTATATCAACATGAAGTTTCTTCATGGCCTCTTTAAATTTGATGAATCTAGTATCAAGCTTGGTTTGCCTCAGACGGGATGGGAAAGGAACACGAGGCTTATATACAGGAATATCTGGCTCTGGTATCTCTACTTCTTCATTGGTAGATTTCTCAGAACTTCCCTTATCAGTATTCCTTTCCTTCGGTTGCGATTCTGGTGTTGTCGAGTTTTGGTTAGTCAAAGGTTCATTCTCCTCAGGGATATCCATAGTTGTTTTCACTGGTGGATCTGAATAACTTTTCCCTGATCTTGTGGAGATAACCTTCAGCTGCTCCAGATGTTTCGGATTGTTCTCAGGTTGTCCGGCGAAGACTCCAGCTTGTGGCTTAATACTAGCAGCAAGTTGAGCTAGTTGAGTTTCAATAGCCTTCTGTTGGGCTTGTTGATTGGCTATCATCGTTTGTTGTGTCTGCAATAACTTTTCAATGGTAGATAGCTTGTCATCAGAAGGGATAGATCCTGTTTGACCCTGTTGTTGGTTCAAGCTTTCATACTGAGAGTTATTCTGATAGTTTCTGTTCTGAAAGTTTCCCTTGAAGTTTCCTTGATTCCCAAAGTTCTGTTGCTGGTTAAACTGATACCCAGGTGGGCCTCTTGGTTGATTATTCGGAACAAATTGATGCGAGTTCATAGCTCCTGAAGGATTTCCGTACTGGAAGCCTGGGTGATTCCTATTTTGATTCGAATTGTAATAGTTCTGCCCAGGGTTGGTGTTAATAGCATTTAGATTTTCCATCTGGCAATTATTTCCTTGTCCACAGGCATTGCTTAAAACAACATCATAGAGAACATTGCATGATAGTGTGGAATGTTCAGTGCCTTTGCACGCTTCGCAAAACAAAGAAGTGGACTTGACTTGTTCTGGTTGCCTAGTTGGAGAATGTCCTCTTCCAATCGCAGCAAGGGATGATTTTATGTGATCTTGCTTTGCAACCAAGACTTTCAAAGTTTCAGCTATAGATTTGTATTCTGGGATAGCATCAGCCATAGCTACCTTTAAGACTCCTTTACCAACAGATCTGCCCCAGTTGGCTTGATTTTCTGCTCCCAGGGTGACTACTCTCCATGCGCTGTCGTAACTTTGCCGCATGAAGTTCCCTCCAGACGAGGAGTCAAGGAACATCTTAACATCATCCTCCACACCCCTGTAGAATATTTCTATCAGCTGATTTTTAGGAATTCCATGGTGTGGGCATTTGCGTAGGAGCTCCTTGTATCTATCCCAAGCTTCGGAAAGAGTTTCTCCTGGGACTTGAGTGAAATTTGTGATTCGTCCCCTGATCTCATATGTAAGAGATGGGGGGTAGAACTTTTCCAGAAAGGCGTTTTGAAGCTGCTCCCAGGTGGTGATGGGTACATCACTCTGTAGTGAGTTGTACCAACTAATGGCTCTATCAGCCAGAGAGTACTTGAAGAGACGGAGTCGAATAGCATCATCAGAGACTCCATTTTGCTTCGTCATAGCACACAGGTCAATGAATCTGAGAAGATGACCTTGGCTGTCTTCAGCTCGTTTACCGTAAAATGGGTTGTTTTGAAGCAAGTTTATCCAATGTGCTCTAATCTCAAAGTTGGCAGCTTCGATGGGAGGAGGCTGCACCGGATGATAGACATTCGCGGCCTTTGGGATAGAGAACTCTCTAAGATCCTTCTGAAGTTCCGCTACCTGCGCTGCTGCCTGTGCTGCTAAGATCTCCTGGTGAACCGCAGCTCTAGCTTCTTGCATGAACCTTTCTCTCTGCGCATTGATGGCTTGAGCCACCCTACGGGCTACTTCTTCTTCTTGCGCCATTCTGGCTTGATTCTCTCGGATCTGACGATGGAAGGTTCTATCGATTTCGGGATCGAAGCTCGCAGTCAGTCCGAGACTATCCGAACGGTGCATGCACTAATCGTCAAAGAGCACCTGAAATTTGAAAAGGTTTGAAAGTGAGATCCTTGGTGTAGAATAAAGATAAAAAAGATGAGCGATAGTTTCAAAAAGAAAACAAAATCCTAGATTAGTCTTAAAAGAACTAGATTTGACTGACTGATTCCGTTGTCCCCGGCAACAAATTCACTCGGAGTTTATATCCCCGAGCTTTTACCAAAACCAAGTGCAACAATACCACCCGCAAGCAGACGGATCTTATCGCAGTATAGTTGAGGATCGAACCCAAAGGACAACGTTTTTAAGAATCTTTGTCAGTTAGATCTAGCTTAAGTAAGACTAATATTTAGAACAATAGGTTGATTTGGGTTTGATTAAACTAATTGCAAGAAAGTAAATGCGGAAAGAAAGATGAGTTTAGATCAATGATATGGAATCGCTGGGATGGTACCGGGTTTGACCACCGCTACACTCACAAACATACTCTTTTGCAAACAAACCAGGCACGATATAACACTCCAAATAGAGCTGCTGCAGAACCCCCCATACGGGCGTTAGGTCCGCGTAAGCATCACCATAGGCAGCCGATTTCTCATCGCCATCCGGATCACATGTCTTACGGCTCTGAAGATACAGAAATCCACGGAGGTTGTGAACCCCCCATACGGGCGTTAGGCGCACAGAAGCGTCACCGAAGGCTAGATGGCTCGTCCCCTCGCGGATCATACACTTACGACCTCGATGAAATCCCATCCTATTTCTAGTTTGGGAGTCAGCCGCGTTAACCGATAAACAAGCAGGAAGGTGACATGCGAGCAAACATCGACGTTTAGCAAGATGATGCAAAATCCAACTAAGGTTGTGAACCCCCTATACAGGCGTTAGGCGCACAGAAGCGTCACCGAAGGCTAGATGGCTCGTCCCCTCGCGGATCATACACTTACGACCTCAAGGAACCCATCGGAAGTTATCGTCAAGGGTCAAACATGCTAAACGACGTTCCAACCCATGCATTGAAGTTATCGCAACATAGGGAGCACAAAGATGAAAACACGCACATAACCAACCTACAAGCTTAACGATAAACGACAAAATGAAGAGTTATATACATTGCCATGGAAAGTTTAACAAAAGAACATGGTTTGCATGGGCAGCGGGGCTAGTCCCCGCACCCCAGCGAAAGAGGACTACTCGCTCATGATACGAGATACAAGAAGGATAGGAGAGAAAGATAGATCCGCCATGAGCTCGGTGCAGAGGGTGGACGCAGCTCGGTGAAGAAGATGCGCTCCTTGCACCGTCTTCTTCCTTTTCTTGGCCTCCTTGGACGCAACACCAGTGGTAGATGGAGTAGAACTTGATCGGTGTGGTGCTCTGGCAGCCTTTCGGCGTCCGGAACCGATACCTCGAAATGGGGACCCTGGGGGTCTATTTATAGTTTCAGATCTGATCCCAAACGGTTTGGATAAGTTGCTGGAAATATCTTCTCCAAACGGTTTGGAGACTGTTTGGGCGCCAAACGGTCTTGAGACCGTTTGGGCATCAAACGGTTTGGAGGTCGTTTGAGCGCCAAACGGTCTTGCTTTGATCGGTCCTGGCTTTGGCGATGTCGCGCGGCTTTAGTTCTTCAATCGATCCTTGCGCTTGCATCGGACGGTCTTGGGACCGCGCGGGACCAAACGGTCTTGGGACCGTATGGGACCATACGGTCTTGGGACCGCATGGGACCAAACGGTCTTGGGACCGCATGGGACCAAACGGTCTTGGGACCGCATGGGACCAAACGGTCTTGGGACCGCGTGGACTTCTTGGGCAACTGGTTTCGTCTTGTTCTTTGTGTATTCCAGCAAACGGTCTTGAGACCGCTTGGATCCAAACGGTCTTGAGACCGTTTGCATGGAGTTGCCTGCTACACCTGTATAAAATGAAAAATATTTAGTTAAAACCTTGATTATTGAATCACTGAGTAGTTTTGTGCATTATGATTCATATTAGGGTGAAAAGATACATTGCCATGGAAAGTTTAACAAAAGAACATGGTTTGCATGGGCAGCGGGGCTAGTCCCCGCACCCCAGCGAAAGAGGACTACTCGCTCATGATACGAGATACAAGAAGGATAGGAGAGAAAGATAGATCCGTCATGAGCTCGGTGCAGAGGGTGGACGCAGCTCGGTGAAGAAGATGCGCTCCTTGCGCCGTCTTCTTCCTCTTCTTGGCCTCCTTGGACGCAACACCAGCGGTAGATGGAGTAGAACTTGATCGGTGTGGTGCTCTGGCAGCCTTTCGGCGTCCGGAACCGATACCTCGAAATGGGGACCCTGGGGGTCTATTTATAGTTTCAGATCTGATCCCAAACGGTTTGGATAAGTTGCTGGAAATATCTTCTCCAAACGGTCTTGAGACCGTTTGGGCATCAAACGGTTTGGAGGTCGTTTGAGCGCCAAACGGTCTTTTTTTAATCGGTCCTGGCTTTGGCGATGTCGCGTGGCTTTAGTTCTTCAATCGATCCTTGCGCTTGCATCGGACGGTCTTGGGACCGCGCGGGACCAAACGGTCTTGGGACCGTATGGGACCATACGGTCTTGGGACCGCATGGGACCAAACGGTCTTGGGACCGCATGGGACCAAACGGTCTTGGGACCGCATGGGACCAAACGGTCTTGGGACCGCATGGGACCAAACGGTCTTAGGACCGCGTGGACTTCTTGGGCAACTGGTTTCGTCTTGTTCTTTGTGTATTCCAGCAAACGGTCTTGAGACCGTTTGCATGGAGTTGCCTGCTACACCTGCATAAAATGAAAGATATTTAGTTAAAACCTTGATTATTGAATCACTGAGTAGTTTTGTGCATTATGATTCATATTAGGGTGAAAAGATGTGGAATAGATATTAAATTGTTCCAAAAAGGTAATTGAAAATCATGATGAGTATGCACTCATCAGTTAGGTTGGTCCATGTAACGAGTAACAATCCCTACAGTCTGAGCCAGTTGGCCCAAAGCAGTGAAATGAACTCCTCGTACTGCACTCAAACAAACCCTGCTACTGGGAGATCTCATAGGTCTCCTAGGGGTTCCTAGTGACTCTCTAATGAGCCTTATAGTTGCATTACTAGGCACAACATACATGCATTCATGAGCACAGTCATACACCAGCTGGGCATCATCCTCAACTTTCCTAAAAGAGAAAATAACGCTCATTTATTCACACTCAGGCTTTTATTCTCTGAATTCTATTTTTATAGGCTTGGGTGAAAACTTTTTTGATATTTTTGGGATTTTGTGGGAGGCCAAACTTTTGCAATTTTTTTTATTTTTCGTCTTTTTGAATGAATCTAGGGTGAGAGGGAACGTAGTTCATTAAACTTGATTACTGCTCAAAACTCATCATTGTCTGCTTGATACCTGTGTGAAAAGTAGTAATTATGATTCAAGAGATCCTTAGAATATAGGAAAGCTTGTGAAAAATGCGGCTTGGAGTTTTGATCAAACTATAGCTCTTTCCAATGATCCTATATCCTGGATTTGTCATTCACAACATAAATCAAGAGAATAATGTTTTAAGCTATGTAAAAGGTGCATAACCTTAGATTTATTTTCAAACTTAAGGAAAGAGTCAATGAGCAAGCCAAGCAAAAGATCAAGCAGTTTAAGATGAAAATTGTGCATTTAGGCATAACGATAAGCATTTAGTTCTACGACTTGCATCACATAGCCTTAATTACAATGCTAAAAATTATGAAACAAAGTCTTACTAAGATAAAAATTTATGCTAAATGCAAAAAACATATAAAATAAACATACATGCATGCAAAGAAAGAAAAGAGAAAAGCAGAAGATAGATGGTGGTACACCCTGCCACCACAAGCTTAACATTTTTACTCATCCTCAAGCAAATCACAAGCTCTGGATGATGCGAAAAATAGTTGCTACTGGTAGTCACTATTTATATATTGGTTTAGATCATCGATGTCGTCTGGTGGATTCTCATAGTCCTAGTGCATTCCTTGTTGAAAGTGAAATGACTGTCTGAAGTCCTGGGTTGGATGGTAGAAAGGCTGGAGGGGTTGCTAAAATGGATGCTGAAAAGTTGGTGGAGGCGGTGGAGGGAAGGCTATGTCAAACTTTTGTCTGAGGTGTTGCACATCCTGCTCCAGCGTATCAAACTGTCTATTGGAGTCAGCCCTAAAATTAGTCATAAAATCATAAAGGCTTGCCGAATTGAGATTTGGGGTGTATTGTTCCTACTGAGGAGGCTGGTGGCAATCAACTCAATATAGGAATAAATAGAAGTTCAAGCAAGAAAAAGATCAACCAAACTAGCAATCATAACCAGAAGTTGCGGTTGTGGAGACAAACTGACATGTTAGTCAGTCAAGCCGACAAAGCATACCCATGTCCTATACGGGAGGCCCGCGGTTGCGGTTGTGGAGACCCGTTGACACAGTTGCTCAGACCCACAGTTGCGATTGACACAAGCCCGTGGTCGCGGTTGTCCCTGCGGCCACTGTTGGACCGCAGTCATGGTCTAGGCTGTCAGACTGCGGTCACTGTCCTTGCATTGCTAAGTGATTAATCTAAATTAAACACCTTCTAGTGCCATAAGCGGATAAAATGAGAGTGGAAGTTGTTGAAAACAGCTTCAGAAACAAACACTACGGGAAAGCAACAAGATATACCAAATAACTTCTTACAAAAAGATAGACCAAAAGTAGTTTTCAGGGTGAAAAGGAGGAAATGCATGAAATAAAAAGTAAAAGAAAGACAATGCAAAAGAAACTAAATTTGAGCAGTTAGAGGAAAGATAAAACTTGAATTGATTTGATTAAAACTTAAAACTAAAGAGAAATTGTGTAGGTAATAGGGGGTGGCTGCCCTACAACTCCTACACTTGGATCCCAAATCTATAGTTTTAGGATCTGTGTTACCTGTGTCTCCCCGATCGGACCCACCATGCAGGAGTAGAATAGACGAAGATGTGGGCCCTTCTGAGTCTAAAGAAGAGGAATAAAATCCGCTGACTTGGTGAAGTCATCTCTGTGTTGGGATTTACTTGAAATGCACTGAAATGAATTCTTCGGTAGAACATCCTCAAGGTACTCATCGATGTATGAATCTAAATAGGAAGGCCCTAGGATTTCAACACATGATGAGATGGAGTGGAGAGGTTGAAAGTCTTCTAGAGGGATCCTCTCTTCTCTCTCCTCCCCTGAACTTGAGGTTGGATGCTCAGATAAACTTTCATGTACAGTCTAAGTCATCCAATCACCATCTGAATAAGAAGTATCCCCAAGTAAATCTGTTTGTTATTCTACCACCCCAGGCTTATCGCATTCTATGTGGTCTGGGGTATCTTCATGCTCAGCAACAATGTTGTAGTGGATTGCCCATCCTGCTCCCTTGACATCAACTCTCCCTTGAAAAGGGATTGTAGACAATGTCGGCTCATGTTGGTCCAGTTCATCGTCATCAGTATACTCGCTCCACTGAGATGAATACTCGTCATTACTTTAGGTGGGTTGGTCTTCACATAAAAATCTGCATGAATCTAGTTGATGGCCTGAATAGAATGATGAGGCAA
Source organism: Alisma plantago-aquatica (assembly GCA_963693085.1). Lineage (NCBI taxonomy): Eukaryota > Viridiplantae > Streptophyta > Magnoliopsida > Alismatales > Alismataceae > Alisma > Alisma plantago-aquatica. The sequence continues at coordinate 375,558,935 of OY856415.1, read as the reverse complement.
GTTTCAATTCAAGCCCAATGAAATGGTTTTGATGATTGTAGTCTTTATGGTTGTGTGACGGCATTCGCAATTGAATGGTAAAAAAATCAATGAGCTCTTGAAGTCTCCTGTTCTATTCAAAATCCTTATCATGAAGTTGTTGTACTTGAGCATCAATGATTTCAAGATCCTTCAACTCTACCATACATTTTTTTTGGGAATTCGTTGTATCGAACCGATGCATTTGGATGAATCCTTATTCACAGTTTGGAGTATATTTCTACTGCGATCTGCAATCTCAGTGTCTACCTGGAGCTGATGATCCTACATTTCTAGTAGCTTCCAGAGTGGATCGACATTTTCTTGGAGATGAGGAGCTAAGGAAGAGGTGAGTGTGTTGACACTTTCCCCGGCCAGCTCCACTGTCATAATCAGTTCTTGATCCCATGATAGCACAGAAGTTTAGGGCTAATCAGAAATCTTCATGTCAAAACTACTAAGTATGATGACGGTGGGGGTGGGTATAGCTCGACTAGATGTAGAGCATGACCTTCAATTATCTATCAGCAGTCTGAACAGCAAAAAGACTCAAGAGGACAGGTGGACAAGATAACATGTCTTGCTGAAGCAAGATCCATGGCTGAAAAATGTATAAGAAAAAGGAAAGCTATTTAGTATACATGAACAAGCTTGTGTGAAACAAAATAAAAACTAAGTATGCATACAGGCTTAAGGATGATAGAACAAAATCTTTTAGGTGTGTAAATGTAGAAACCACATCTCTAACAACGACATCAAAAAGTTGATCCGCCCGAATCGCGCATCCGAAAGGAGGAAGATTCAGAAAGAACCGAACGAACTTTTAAATTTATAACTCGAAACCTTCAAGGACCCCCACAACTTTATTACGGGGTCAAAGCAGATATATAGGGTCGAACATAGGGACGTACAAATGTTTAAAATGCTTAAGACCTCGCTCTTAAGTTAGATAAGTCAATCGGATAGTCGATAAAAGTATGGAGCTAGAACTAATCTAGCAGGTTTTCACAAAATAAAACAAAACAAAGGAAAGAAAATAAAACAGAGTATGTAGGATTATACTAATCAGAGAGGAGTTCCTGGTCATGTAACCACATGTTGGGCAGTCTATGCACCCGTTCTCAGGCGTAGACAACCCTTGAACACCTCAATAATCAACTTACATCCAAACATAGTATATACTATAGTATATGTTCCTGTGGGGTCATCCACTCGCTTTGGCGTAGCGTGACTATAACCCATCAAAGATGTGAAACCTCTTTCGAGGACAATAAATCAATACCCTAGAATATTCTAGATACCCTCTCAGGTCTAGAATACTCTGAGATGCTAGGAACGTGTGTGACCCAGGCAGAACCAGGTAGTAGGCCCGACCGAGCCCAGGTCTACAATTTTACATAGATCACCCTGAACAATCCTCCTTTCAGATTCTGATCCAAACCACATTCTCTTATCTATTTCTACAACAAATCTCTCGATATAGGCAGAAATAGAAGTTCAAGCAAGAAAGAGACCAACCAAACTAGCAATCATAACCAGGAAGAGAAGATAGAAAAGCAAACGTACTAAATCTGGATTAGAACTGCTTTCTTAAGGTAAAAGTACATAAACATGACCTAAGAAGGAGCTCAACTAGTCATGGACAAGAATAGTTGGCACCGAACAAAGATGAGAAAACATCATTTGTACCGAAGCAAAGGAGAATAGCAGAAAAAAGGAGAAGAAGAACATATGTAACCCGTAGAGGAGAGATGGTTCTTGCTCCTTAGCCTCTGTATAGGCTGGATCTCATCTTTGGGTCATCCTCCTTGGTCTTCTGGACTCTTTAGCCTCCTTTCTCTTTAATTCCACCCCAAACAGTAGCTTGGTGGATGTATGGAGGTGGAAGATGGTTGAGAATGGTAGGATAAGGATGAATGGTGGTGAAAAATGGTGGAAAATGGAAGCAACTGGAGGAACAGACGTAGGACGAGTACTTCAGCCTTTCCAGATCTCAGAACTCTCCCATGAGGTTCTGGGAACCAAGAAAATTCGGAACTTGGAACTCCCCCCTCCAGGTCGCGAGGGGTGGGTATTAATAGGCGAAGGCAGAAGATGGTCGCGTCACCTACCTCGGTCGAGGTGAATCCCGCGATCGCGGTAGACGCCTCGGTCGAGGTGGATCCCGTGGTCGAGGAATCTTTTGTGGACGCGGTCGCAACATCCTGGATCAAACCCTCCCGGGGGCCATCGAAAATAGGGTCCAAGATATCAAAAGTTTTTTGGGCCCACTAGTCGGTTAGTGAGACCATCGTCTCCTAAGCTGGTACACATAGTGCGATGCTTAGTCTACCGGGGTCACGACAGATGGAAGTCTAGCTACTGCAAAAACCATGTGTTGGGAAAAAAATCTTAGAGAATAGATGTTTTTTTCAAGTTTGGTGTCTACAAGTCCCAAAATTGGCTAGTTGAACAACTTTATATATGAAAAGATATAAATTACTAAAAGATAAGGAGATAGTGTAATTATGGGCATATTAAGGCTGTAATGACATAAAATCATAAACAAATTCTTAGTCTAGATGGCTAAATTTCGGTGTTATCAACGTTATGGAAGAAGCATCAAACAATAGATAGAAACCACGGAATTTGTTACATCTTCAAATATTTGTATTACATGACACTCATTTCCTAAAATTTTCAAAAAACTTACATTCACTTGATTATCATTCTACAATGTATTAGACTTATGAATATCAACTAAGCATCTGATCATATTATCCCTATGCTTCTCCTACCAGGATCTAGTCAGAAAAGTTGCACGATAAACTTGAATCCTTCTTTAACCTGCGGTGGGAAGGGAACATGAACCGTAGAAAGAAGAGTTAGACAAATGTCTAAGTATATAGAGTCATATAAAACTTATGCAGATCATATGAATATATAAATATTTGATAACATGAAACAACTGGTTACACATGGAGATGACATAAACTGAGCATATGGTATGAAAGGTGGAAGATGTGATAATGAAGTAAAACACATAATAAGAGAGAATAACATATGAATCATTTTATTGTATCATTCCCCACTCGGTCCAAATGGATTGTTAATGAACCCTAGATCCAGCTCATGTCTTGCAACCACAGCTAAGGTCACAAAGACCATAGGTAACAAACAATATATATTCACATCACACACTATCATGTCACATAGACATCGACATCACATGTGCTAATTCTACCCCCACATTTTCCTCTGTCCCGTCGTGCATATATAATGTGGTTTGTAGGCCCCTGATTCAATACCTACTCATAGGGTAGTCCTATAACATGTTCTCTACCCATGAGGAGGGGTCGGTGTTTAGATGACATCGCTACATAGTCTAGAATCCTAGTATAGGTGTTGTCACCTCACAGCTGTTACACACAACCTTAGGTGATTTTTCTCACAAACTAGTTGCCCTTGAGCTGCCCCACTGTGGGGTAGGTGTAAGGGACATGCTATCCCTCGTCCCTTAACCATCCCAAGGATACAGTGTGGATCCAAACATAACATATCATAATACAATATATCAATCTCGATCTTCCGGTCCTCACCGACTCTAGGATTGAATAAATAACTCTCCATTAGTGGAATCTCAACAATAATTATCATAAATTTTATTATCATGAGGAAAGCCATTGGGCATCATAATTCATGATTACAAACTCATCATTTTATCATTTTCAACATTTCTCTAATATAATAAATTTAATCATGCTAAAACATTGTATAAATAGATCAAGACTCATTGAGAACCAAATGGATGATTATAGATGATGGAAGTAAATCATGTCTTACTGAAAGACATGATATATATATACACACACAGAGATATATATATATATATATATATATATATATATATATAGAGAGAGAGAGAGAGAGAGAGAGAGAGAGAGAGAGAGTTAGGCTAGAATACACTCGAGTGTATTCAGAGCATAATACACTCAATGTTGATTTTCAAGCTAACCGTAAAATATGTATATTGTATATATGGACATCTAAAAAATATTAGATTGTAACATTATTTGTGTGAAATTAAATAAAATGATGTTTTTCCTATCTATAAAGTTGGATATTTAAAACAAGTTGTAATTTTATAGTAATTCAAATGTCTCTCATGCTCTCACCGTAGCATATTTCTCGGTAAATAACTATCATATACATATATATAATCGTTGTGTGGCACTGCCTTGGTGTCGAGTGTAGAATCTTGCCAGTTTTCGCTACGTAAATTTTGTCATGTATCCTCCTTGCTTCATGGAGCTACATAATTTTTTCAATTTGAACCCACATGTTTCTATTGTAGAATTGTTGGTCCCATATTTATTCGTATAGTCGTTCATATAAACTTAGGTTCTCATATGGTTGTTTACATTCGAGATCCTCGCATTCACGGTTTCTAGCAAATATTTCTTAGTTCTCTGTCCAACGTTAGACTGACTTTATTCCTTCCGTACACAGATATGCTAATGTTGCGGTCTTAGATTCAGAAGCCAATGGGAATTTCATACAGAAGCTAATGTGGATTTTGAAGAGGAAATATGTCAAATATTGCTAATTTAAACGTGAAGAGATTAGCAAAGAAGCAAAATATTTGTACTGGCTCCCCTAGACAATGTGTTCTACATGCCGCTCGGTAATGGAATCTTTTCTTTAGCAATATTAGTAGCAAAATCATTTTATACTGATGTCAACTTTTCAGTATAGGGCGGCAACCTTATAGCAACTCAGCTCATGCGCAATCAAAATGGTCTGACAGAGACGACAGGCTTTTGGCTCCACCCCAGAATAGCCTTCGTTTACACACCAGATTTACAGCGAACAAAGCAGGAGAGGTGAGCAGGTCTAATCACAACGTGCAGAAGTCAGAGGAATCCAACTGAAGCAAGCGGAATGGCCAAGTATATCTATATTTCCCGAGAATAAGACAAGAAAGCACTGTTTAAGAAACTTGATGACAATTAACTGCCTACCATATCGAAATCGTCAGAATACGTCACTGTTGAATAAGTAGCATCAAAAGCATACAGCTTACCAAGTATTATCACCACTTACATCAATTAAAAAGATTAATATTTTGGGGGTAAACGACTAAATCTGTTAAAGATAGCATAGATACTATACAGTTGTATTTCACTGGATGGCCAATGTATAAAAGTTGTAGAACCTGTATATAGGAGCAACCGAGCAACTTACGCATAGTACACAGTTGTTAAATAATACAGTTGGCAGTAAAGGCTCTCAAATATATAAGCAAATAGTGAGTGTTACACTAGAAGCAAGTGGCAGCCTACAAAACATAATTCCAAAAATATAACCCAGCAGGAATGATATTGGTTCAACCATGCCAAACTAGCAGCAGAGGAAAATCTCTGAATTAAGCAGCAGCTGCTTCAGCATCGCTGGCTGTCTATCTGAAAAACGAAACTAAGGTCAATGTGTGATAATCTATCATACCACTGTTCAACTATCGAGTCATGTAAGATGAAACAGGCCAGAATTATTTTCCAGGAATAAAGCATCATCAGGGATAGCATGAGTTCGAGCAAAAGGAATGGGAAGATAGGAATTAAGCAGTGAAAGACCCCCACCCAATGGCATTTCAGAGAGGTAAAAGTTTCGAGCAACACAAACTGAAAGAGGCAATGACTTAAATTTATTGATGCAATTGTAATCATACTATCCATTAAGTTAAAATATATTCATCCGATGAGGAGATTTAAACAGGGAGTTGGAGGTCCAGTAGGAAGTAGGTAGACGGTCAAATTGAGTTGCAACTTGATTCGTTAGGTCCCATCCTGAATTATTGTTTTATTTTTGTTGTTTATAGTAGACCCACAATTCGACTAGCAATGAAGCTAGACTGGAATTTTCCTTAAGAAGCAATTTTCATATTTACGGTTCAATTTAAATGCAGATGGGCAGGTTGTAATGCCACTGCCACGTGGCCTGCGAATGTACTCCCCCCTATCATATATCTTCTAAGCTTCTTAATATACCTGCACTAATGAAATATTATACAGATGTCCAAGGTCTTGAGCCTAAATCAAAAAGCCTACTTGGAACCAAGCAATATATCTATCCCAGATCATGTTTCCCTTTTCCGGGGAATTTTGCTTTTTTGGATAAATTTACACCAGAGATTGACATGAAGGCACCCTTCATCTGCCCAAAGGGAATTCTCTGGAAAGAGACCAAAACGATCATTGGATTAAAGTTTTGTCCAAGACTGAATACAAAGTTCAATCGAGTCAACTAGTCCCATGTTGATTAGGCCGTGTAAACCAGAGCTGCAGTCTCCAGAATGAATCCTCTTACTCCGTGCACATGAACAGTGCACCCCTCAAAAACTCAAGAAAGAACTGTGCCACATCATCAGCAACTGCACAAGGACGTTAACACGGCGTGTCAATCCCATGACATGGCTTGTTACCTGTTATCAGCCGAACTCTTGGAACTGTCGAGGGTCACGTTCTTTTGTGAGTTTTTGGAAAAAGATGTTGGGATATGATGGTGATGGGAGAACCGGATACTAAGGCCCAACGAGTTTGGTGTAGAGATGCGGAAGCGTGAGATCGAGCAAATCCAAACCGAATACATATAATGAACACCAACAGCAGAGCAAACAAGCAACCACAAAGACAAGATTTTTATTGGTTCAACAAATTCCCAATGTGGGAGCCTACATCCATTGTCAAAAATGATATTACTGATGAAGTGATTACAAAGATGATAATTACAGAAGAGAGAACCATGGAAGAAGAAGATTGCTCGGAGAGGAGCTCTGGACGTGTAAAACAGGGAAGCCTTAGGTCTGTTTGTGGTTTTAGATCTTTAAAAAACAACGCCTCTTGATGTCTATTGATTGCTCTTCATGTTTGGGACCCCTGACCAAAGTCAGTCCCAAAGGCACCTGAATTATAAGAGTCAGAAATTATAATCAGCTAAGCCATATACGGCGTTTAGGTAGAGAGCCTTGCGACTAGTTGTGACTAGTCATGACTAAGCATCACTTAGGCTGCTTTAGAAAGTTAAAGTATTAGCGCATTTAACCTATAGGTATACATATATTTAATGATTTTCAAAAACTTTTCTCTCCTTATTAACATTTATTTCACAATTATATGTCTAAGGACATAAACATGTGGTTAACCAAATGACCTACGTATGTATTTTGGCAAGAGGCATCAAAATTACATTTTTTTTTAAGTTTACTTAGCATTGCCAAAACAAGAAGATATTTCCAAATAATGTAATATCGAGATTGAGTACATAAATAAAGGTTAAATTATTGTTTAGTATTATCTATATAGATTAAACATAAAGTGAATTTAAGACCACAAGGAAAAATATTAAAAATCTAAGAAATGCTTATAAATGTAAATAATTATAATGAAAAATGATAGTTTGCACATAATAATCACATGAATATTTGTTTTCAGCACTCGGACACAGATTTAGACCATGAAAAATCTATGATAAGCAAAAATGAGTGAAAACAACATAAGGTGACAAATTAAGCGAAGCACGCGGCAAATCGCACCCCCTGGAATACCTTGCTGCCTAGGCCACTGTTTAGGCGCGCCTAGGCGATAGCCTCAACAAGTACTGTCTAGCATGGACCATAAATTCCACTGCAGTCCAAAATATGGTTTAGCTAAACTGTATATGGTCTAGTCTGGATCAAATATGATCCATCAGTTGACCATAAGTCCACTTGTAAATGCCCAAAATGCATCCCAGTGATGTTGAGACCCAATGTAACATAAACATCAACAAGAATTCGGTGTAGACATCCACCTCAACAAGAAAGCTTTTGTAGAGAGTTTAAGACATTCTCTTAACAAACTTCACCTAGTCTTCAACTTGAAACTAATGGTAGTAGAAAAGCATTGCAATCTTATCTAATTTTAGAAATTGATTAAGAATACCTCCCATGTCCTACATGGGAAAATCTCAAGTAGAAAGAAGACCGACTAATTTTGAGCAAAGCTCAAACTTAGTTAACACAAGAATCTTTGTCATCATGTCAGCTAGATTTTCTGATATAGCAGTTTTCTTTATTTGAATCTTGCCTTCAATTGTGACTTCTCTAATGAAGTGGTACTTAACATCAATGTGTTGATTCTCTCATGGAACATTTGATCTTTGTTAAGATGTATAACATTTTTATAATCGTAATGAATAACAACTTGTTCTCAAACCATGCCCAACTTGTTCATAAAAGCCTTGAGCAATCAAAGATTCCTTCACGGCTTTGGTTACCACCACGAACTCTGCTTTAGTATTAGATAAAGCAATAATAGTTTGTAGAGTGGATTTCCAACTAACAATTGTATATTCTACTGTGAACATGTAAGAGATTACCTCTTGTCATGATGACTTGAGCTCCATGAATGACTAAATAAGTATTTGAAGTGCGCCCTTCAAATACCTTAGAATCCACTTAACAACTTGTCAATGTGTCTTTCCAGGATGAGCCATGTGACAACTAACCACACTGACTGCATAAGCAATGACTAGTCTAGTGCACACCATAGAATACATGATGCTACCAATGTCGTTGAAGTAAGGTACATGCAGCATAGACTATGAAGAGTGTGAAGTTGATAAACTAAACTGAGCGGTCAATGGAGTTGAAACATGTTTCATGTCTAACATGAGGAACATGTAAAAAACCTTCTTGATGCATGTTAAGAATCTTCTTAGCTTCATATCCAATTCTTCACCTAAAAGACATTTCACCTTGGCAATCTCAAATGTGTGTCTAGAAACGATCAGAATGTCATCAACATATAATAGGAAAACAACGGAATTGTCACCCAATCTTTTGTAGTAGAAACAAGCATCATACCTACTGAAAAATCCATTATACGTCATGAAATCGTCAAATCTCATGTACCATTGTCTAGGATATTGCTTTAACCAATAGAGTGACCTTTTGAGCAAGCACATATGGTTCTCTGTCTTCAAAACCCTCAGACTGTTGTATGTAGATCTTTCTTTTCTTCACTAAGTAGAAAAGATATCTTTACATATTGTTGTAGCAGCTCTAGGTCTTCTATGGCTACCAAAGTAAAAAGCACCCATATGGAAGACATCATTATAATCAATGCCTTCAATTTGATTCTAGCCTTTTGCAACAGTGTGTGCGAGAGTCAATTACCCATGTATTTTTATCAGACTGTGCTAGAAGAGCATAACTTGCATCAGTGGAAGTCTCAGCAGAGGATATCAGGAGGGCTAGGAGCAATTTCTCGAACTCATATCTGATCTAGTTAGTAGAAGGTGGGGCAGACGAAGAAGCAGGGGGGTTAGGTTGTTCTGAAGAAACCTGGTTTGCCCAAGCAAGTTTTCCATGCTCGATCCAGCAACGGTCTTCATTATGATTGGTGTTCGCAAAAGTTGTTGTAGCGCTGCTCAGTAGGTGAGGAGTCATAACCAGACGAGTACAAACCACGACCGGCGCCTTGAGTAAAGCATCCTCGACCGCAGCCACGACCACAAAAAGAATCACAGATCGTACAAGGGAAGCACCATCAAAAAGGTCAGGAGACGCTTGACTGACAGAAGGTAAGCGGTGTACGCATTTTAGAACATCTTGTATAGTAGGTAGAGGACCATTGGAGACAATCTGATCAATAACCCCCGCCAAAGGAGGGTGGTAACCCAGCTAGGAACTGAACAAGATGAAGCTCATTGCTTTGTCGTTGGGTTTCCTTAATATTAGAGGAGAGCGGATGGTAGACCCCAAATTCATCCGAGAGTGCACAACACTGATTGTAGTAGTCTTCAATAGGATCAGTAGTAGTATACTCCTTTTTGGCCAAGTGTTTAAAGATATCAAACACCTTCTTTAGATTTTGTTGATGAGAGTATATGTGGGAGAGTCATATCCTTAGCCGTCCGCAGTTGTAGAAGAGATTGACTGATTTTAGGTTCAACAATTGACCATCCAAATCATAACTCCAGAATCTTCTTTGAACCACATATCATATGCCTGCTTTGTCTTATCATCAGCAGTAGCATCAGTTACATCCGGACCTTTAGTAGAAAGATGGGTATAGCGTCCTTGAGCCTTGACAAAGCTCGAAAGAAGCTGCCCAAGTGTGATAGTAGGATCCGTCCAACTTGACAGTAGTTATGTACAGATTTTGGAACGAACCTGGGGATGCCATGAGGTACGTAATATGCAAGATGCCAAGCAGACAGGAGTAGTTGGTAGGAGTAGCAAGCACGTAGCAATCAATAGACAAAAACATCAAGAGAAACCCAATACATGGGCAGATTAATAACACCCGTACGGGGGTAGAAGAAAGCAGTAGAAGATTTGACGCATCATATCCCAGAAACCCACATAGGGCCAACAGTGGGTATAGAAAAACCTATGCCAACATAGATGAAAAACTACTCCACCATGAGGCGTAGGCTGGAAGAAAGCGAGAACCGATTATGCCCTCAACATGCTATTACAGGAAAGTTCCCAGAGACGCCAGAAATGAGCAGGAAAGGAAAGGAGGGATGAAGGTGGCTACCCAGAGGGAGAGATGAGGTTAGGGGTGAGAGGTGGCGATGGGTGTGGGTGGGAAGGAGGCGGTGAGAAGTGGCTGTTGGCGGCGGCCTGGTGGTGCAGCCGACGGCCTGGCGGGTGAGGGAGGGGTGGCGACAGGCGGCGGGTGAGGTATGGGTGGTGGCGGATGAGAGAGGGGTGGGCGGTGGGTGAGGGAGGGGTGGGTGGCGGGTGAGGGAGAGGGAGGGGGTGGCGGGCAAAGAAGGGTGGGCAACAATTATTATTTTGATCATCTAATAAAAAACCTTTAACTATTTTAGATGGCACCAGAGCTTGATTCTCCTTGAGACCCTCCCACCCTAACCCTACCATGCCTCCATAAACCCTAATCTAGTCGCCTTCCTTCACTTCCTTTTCTCCTTGCCACCCTCTCCTGTCGCCCACCTCTTTTAAAGGAAAAGAGAGTTAAGAATATTCTAGAAACAAGTAGAGTTAAAACATTCTAGAAACAGGAAATGAGGAATAAAAGAAAATGGGTTAACAATCTAAATAAGTGTAAAGCCCATAACACAATAAGCCCAATAAAATATATATATTAACAATAACATGACCTATGAATGTCTAAATGGGCTCAATATTATATATGAACCGTTCAAAATATGTCTGGTAATTGTGTAATTTTGTAGGTTTAATTTCCTACACTCGTTTAGTTCTTGACGTTATTTTGTTTCACACAAATTATTTGAGAACAAAACACTATTTTTTTGTTTAGCATGAACCATGTACGGTTCACACTCGGTCTGATTGAGACTCCTTTCCAGATATCCATAATAACGTCGAGATTGTATTAACCCAAAGGCAATCATGAGCAAGAAAAAGAAGAAGAAAAAATAAAGAAGTTGTTGTCATTTCATCCTCAACAATGGACACTGAAAGAGCATTGCTTGACTACACCTCTCATCCTAATGAGGTGTCTAGCTTGGATATAGTTAACTTGTTCTAAACCTGAGTATAATGGCATCATGCAATACAATCAGTTTCCAAGCTTTGCAAATTAAGATCCAAATCTTCATGTGGAGAACTTTCTTGAATTATGTGACTTTGTGACGATCAATGAGATTGTTATATCCTCAATTTCTAGTAAAATTGAATGAAATAAATATAAGGCAAGATTTGATAAATAATCCTCCCCAATAGTATTATTGGTGGAATAATAGTGCTAACCACTTTTATAGAATGGGTGATGTGACAAAAGATAAATAAATAGAAGCTATTTGCACATGAATTAATAATAATGGCATTTTGTTACGATAAATGAAATAATTGTCAAGTTGCCAAAAGAAATAGAATTTATGGTATTTTAGATAATTAGAGAATAATTATCTTGTCGAGAGTGACAATACAACGTTTGAAGCATCAGACGAGAATATTTTCATCTAACCTATGGTATACTAAAAAATAATAAAGGAAAGAAAGAACATTCTGGAAATTTGGAGAAAAAAGATAGTTCATGAGATAATGGCTTGTTTTAAAATAATATTGGAAAAGTGCAAGTTTTTAGGTATGAAAAGATATTCCAATAAAATCCCACAATGTGAAAATAACTGGGAAAAACATTAATGAATTCCTTTATTCAAGTTAAGGAATATTATATAAAGCGCAATGTATGGCTTTTGGTGTGTCAACCAAGTAATATGGATATTTGAGTTAGCAAATGTATTAATGAAAGATAAAGATAGCCAAAGATAAAAGGATAATCTAGAGTAATTGTCCAATGTGCACCATATAATTATGAATATTCCTTGATGGCTTTTATTTTGCCAAAATTAGTGGTTTCTCCTTGTGGCTTTTGGATTATAGAATAAAAACACAAAGTTGTCATATTAAGGAAGGAGGGATGTATTTAATGAAACCTTAAACAAGATGCCTTATCTTTTTCCTATCTTTCTTTGGAGACAAATTGTTGAAAATAACTTCCCATGTGATAATGGTAGTTGACTTAATTAAACTCTTAAAAAGCAAGTTTTGTATACAAGAGTTTGGAAAGGTATTAATTTGTTTTCCTCTTTCATCTAAGATTTACCATTATCCAAGTTTTAGTGAGTAAGTGAGGACTTCCTACGCAACCTTTGGATCCATAAAGAATATGATCATGGTTTTTCTTTAGAAAGGAAGAGGAAGGAATATATGTCAGACTAGCCTTTTTGCATATGTTTCTATGTGAAGCATATGTACAACTTGTACATCCTCCCTAGTGCCTATAAAGGCTCGAGACCTTGTATGTTGGATCTCCGCAAACACCTATACCTTCTCCCTTTTTCCTGACCAGGCATGAGGGATGGCTCTGACGAGTCTCCATGTTGCGTCCTAACACTGAAGGAGAACGTCGAGGTCCTTGGAGGGGGAGAAAGACCCCTGGGGAAACTTACGACCTTGTCCACACTACCAAGGTACAAATTCATGGGGTTCATTTGTTAGCACCCTCAAGGGTCAGGTAGATCCCGCGGAGGTGTTGGATGATCCCAATCGTCATACTCCCCGACCATGGCCTCTCCAGCCACTCCAAGCACCCCTCAAGGGTCGGGTAGATTCCATAGAGGTTTTGGATGATCACCCAGCTCTCTGACGCCTTGGAAAGTGGAGTCAATAACTCCGACCAACTCATCCAAGCATGCGACAGACGATGTTTGTGCAGCATTAACCACCCCCAGGCGGAGCAGATTTGGAAGGAACACAGATGGCGGAGCTTCTCGTCCTTCTCGCTACACAAGGAACAAGGGAAGGAAGGCCTAGGCTGACCAGCGTGCCATCGGATACCGTGATGCGGCCATGGAAAACTCTAGTTCGCAGGTATGAGTCCTTTCATTCAGTCCTTTGGTGTTGCAATTTCAGAAACCTGTACAAGAACCCTAGATTTGGATAGAAACATGTTGAGTGTGTTAAAAAGCCCTATTTTGTGTTATTGTCTAACATTGTTGAACATAATGGTAACTTAACATGATTATGGCCATGACGATGATATTTAGGGTCTCTAAAATAGATAATCATGTATATGAAGATTAGGATTAAAGAACATGACATGCCATGATATTATTGAATCTAATGGAATCTAATTATCATAATAAAAGGGTATGGTAGAATTGATAATCATGGTCACACTTAATATGAATTAGGGTTCCTAGGTCAGTAAACCAACGAACATGGAATCAGGGTATCAAACATAACCCTAACTCGATAACAAGGAAGCCTAAACTCTAGTTTAGGGTCGAGTAGAGTTTAATGTGATTAATGTGATGGTGACTCTTTAGGATTTATAAACATGCAGATTAAAGTTAATTGCTTGGATTGATTGTGGATTTGATTACATGCTTGAAATATATATATATATATTGCATGTTTTCATGGCTCACCATCAAGGCACGTGGTTAAGATTATGGCTATCCGGAATATAATTTGTCGATGTTTTCCGAATGATTTTTGAGAACTAATTCGATAAATAAATTGTTGCTTATGTATATAGTTCTATTCAACTATAATGTCAATATGAGTATCACATAAGTAAAATAATATTCTAAACCCTAGGCTGGTGTATACTAAGGGATATTGCACACTAGCCTTGGATGGGACAGTGATCATGCCCAAGATAAGATAACCAGCAAGGGTCAGGATATGTAAAGAATATGCTAGTTATTATTTGCAATATTTGATGCTTATTATGTGATCATGTTAGTTACACACATTGTGGTTGCACCCCACGTACATAGTATAGTAATACATCTTGAATGTTTTTTGTTTGTCGGCGTTTTATATATATGTTTCACATGAAAGATATCAAAGGTATTAAAGCTTTACCAAGGAGGATTAGATAGATGATACTTTTCTCAATAGGTATTAGTTCCATGAGGTATATCATTTTACAATTTTGTAAACAATATTTGAAATTTAATGAAAATTGTTTTCTAATATTTGGTATATGACTAATCTGGATCCTTGGGAATATAGGTAATGGCTCTCAACTTGAAGGTCTTTCCTTAATTGGGGGACACTGAAAGTGAGGTCGCTAAAGGGATGATAGTGTGTATCTTTGCCTCTTCCCATTAACACTACCATCTCGAACCAAGCAGTGGATACATGGTATGGAAAAATGGGTCATACATGGAATGCTTTATTAACAACCTTCTTAAAAAAATCTTTCCTCCAAGCAAGATTAGTAAGATCTTATACAAAATCTCCAGCTTTGCGAAACAAACTAGAGAGACGTGTTGATGCTTAAGGGAGGTACAAAGAGCTACTTCGTATGTGTCACAATACAATTTGCCAAAGTGGATGCAACTGAGCACATTCTATGGTGGCTTATGCTTATGCCATAATACCCACCTCTACTATTGATGCAACTTCCAGAGGATGTTTCTCGACAAGCAATGCAAGTGCAGACAAAAAAAATGATTGACTTCATGTCCATGAACCAATCTTTTAGGGACATGGGTCGTGAAAGAAACAACCATGATGTGAAGCCATTTCAACCTTCAATTCCAAGCTTGACGACCTTACCAAGTAACTCAAGTCTATAAGTGTCAACTGAGTGTATCAAGTCATAGTGTGCAATTTTTACAATAGCCCTGACCACGATTTTGATAGAGAAATCATCCCTACTTCATTTGGAAGGACAGTGATCAACAACACCAACACCAACAACGCCAAGACAGCCCACGTCAACCCGAGAAGAATGACTGCTTTGAATGTATTGTTCACTGAGTTTATGACTAAGTCTTCAACACATAAGCAAACCTCAATCAAAGGCCTTCAACACCAAATAGGACAACTAGCTTCAACAATTAGCGGACTCAAAGTAATGAGGGGCAATTCCAAGAAACACTGAGGTTACCCCCATGAGCATGTGTCCTGAAATATCATCTCCAAGGTTCATGACATCAAAAAATCGTCCATGTTTCATTGCATGTGTCACATCACAAGATTTTGATATTTCATAAGGGGTAAGTGTCAATTTTGGGCAAAACGTCATGCCCAAACGACACCATGCACCGCCATACTTGTCAAGGCACTCGCCTAGGCGGCTGCCTAAGCGGCAAGGCGTCCCAGGGCTACGCCTAGGCGAGGACGCTTTATTTATAATGCTACAGTGACCTAGTTTTGTGGGTCTGGTTGTATATTCACTTATTTTAATGTTTGATATGGCTACACCAATGTTCAAAATTAATAGTGTTGCCTATTTTATGTGCCAAATACCACTTTTAATTGGATCTAATACTCTTTTTTGGGTTTGACTGGATCTAGTACTCTCTTTTTGTTTAACTGGATCTAATACTCTTAGTACACATTTGATTTTTCTTAGTTTGCACCTTCAATTCAGATTTTATTAAGTAGTTATGCTATGAAGGATAGTGATTACATTGCTTAATACTTGTAGCTATGTATGACAATAAATATATATTAATTTGTTGATCACTCTCTTACATTCTTTATAAAAATTATTTTCGTGTCCTTGACATTACTGTCAATGATAATATATTAGAAATGTAATTGGTTATTTTTTCATACAATAAAATATATATATATATATGGGGAGATCGACCATATATTTTTAGATAACTACATATATAACTATACAATGTGTGTATATGAGTGGGGGAAAACCATGACACATGTATATATACATAAATTAATATTTTTAAAGGTCGCTTAGGCGACGCCCAGGCGTGCCTAGTCGCGCCTTGGCGCAAGGCGTCCAGTCCCAACGTCATGTCGCCTTGCCGCCTTAACAAGTATGTGCACCGCCCATATTCGCGAAGCCGCATCTGAGAACGAAAGAGTGTCACCGCCATCCAAGGTTGAAAAACGTGTGAGGTGCATCGATGCGTTTTGGTCTCAACGAGGCGAGGCGGCCGAGGTGTAAGCCTCAGAATGTACCGAGGTGTTCCTATGTTTATATATATAGATATTTTTTCATATATTTATATATAAGAAAATATATATACATTGTAAGTTGTACAATTTGACAACTACAAAACAAAATCACATTAATTAGTTGTTTATAATCTAAATTTGAACAAGTGGAAAATAAAAACAGTAAACGTTGTACCCAAGCAATAATATTTTAACCTTGATTTATTTATTTTAATTTACATCAAAGGGGCTAGTAGAAAATCCATTCGGCCAAGCGCACACGCGTCAAAATGGACCAAGACACCTCTATTTTGGGTTGCTGGTTGAGGCTAGTATGTGCACTGCCCATATTCACGAAGCCGCATCTGAGAACGAAAGAGTGTCACCGCCATCCAAGGTTGAAAAAGTTGTGAGGTGCATCGATGCGTTTTGGTCTCAACGAGGCGAGGCGGCCGAGGTGTAAGCCTCAGAATGTACCGAGGTGTTCCTATGTGTGTATATATAGATATATCTTCACATATTTATATATAAGAAAATTTATATACAATGTAAGTTGTACAATTTGACAACTACAAAACAAAATCACATTAATTACTTGTTTATAACCTAAATTTGAACAAAATGGAAAATAAAAACAGTAAGCGTTGTACCCAAGCAATACTATTTTAACCTTGATTTATTTTTTTTAATTTGCATCAAAGGGGCTAGTGGAAAATCCATTCGGCCAAGCGCACACGCGTCAAAATGGACCAAGACACCTCTATTTTTGGTTGCTGGTTGAGGCTAGTACCTCTCTTGTGCCTTTTTGTGCCTTATAGAAATTGAGGTGTCCGCCTTTTGGATCGCAGGTGAGGCTTACGCCTCAGGGAGCCCTTGAGTGTGCCTTGCCTTGAGGCATACGCCTATGGTGCCTTAGGGCGCGCCTTATTATTCCAGGACACCATCTTTCGTTATCGCCAACCACCGCCACAAGTTACTTTCTTGCCTACGATCGAAGCCTCAAACACCGCCAAGTCATTTTCTTCTGCGAGTGTGCAAGCAGCAGTAGCTCCACGCAAAGCCTGACTAGAAGCCGCCAACACTAGTCAGACGCAGCAAGAGGAGTGTTGTCTCCGCTTCTTCTCATGAGTCAGTGATGTCCTTCGAGATCCACCATGAACTATCACTCCTTTCCTCTCACTCCCATTCCCCACCCAACTCCATCACCTACTTGTCACTCCACCAAAGGAAAAAATGGCATGCACTTTCCAACACATGTCATGCTTCTCCTCAGCAAACAAACCATCTCACGCGTTGAAACATGATGTGCTCCACACAACACATGTTGTGCTTCAACACATGAAGCTCACATTACAACCATCTGACAACTACCTACTTCCACCTCCAACCATCACCATGGTATGCAATAGAGGAGGCAAGAGACAAAGGGTTGACATTCTAGCAGACATGTTGTTGCACCCAAACCTGAGATTGGGGAAGAAGAACATGACACTTACAAGGTGATGTTTAGTCTACAATCTAAGGAGCGCTTTCAGAAGCATGTTTCTCGCTACCTCCGTCCTATAAGATATGTATGCAAGGATACCTTTGAGGAACTCAAGCTGACCAATAAGGTCAAACCCATGCTAAAGAACATTTCATCTTTGAGGGATTCTCCAAAGGTAACTAAAAAAATAATGTGTCTCTCACTCATGAATCCCTGACCACCTTCAAAGTTGTGAAGATAAATTTGGTATAAAATTTATAAAATTTCATATGAATTATAATGAGTTCACCTTTGGGATGAGAGAGCTTTGTGAGAAAATGGGATTCAAGGATGATGGGTCAACTCATGAGAACCCCAATCTTGCTCACCAAACGTTCAGGTTTGAAATTATTGATGATTCATCTTACAAGCCCAAGGAAACTCAGGTCATCCATATTCACATTGTGTTCCCACCACTATCTTCAACGAGTGTTATCAAACACAAGTTTTGGGAGGAAGGAGACTGTAATAATCTAGATTTTTCTCTCCTCCAACTGTGCACATTTTGACTCATAATACACTCAATTTCATTCAATGTTTTCCCTATCACCAATTTGATGTTTTAGAAACACATATTGCTCAATTATTGAGATATAATTGATTAATTGTATCTTTGAACTCAATTAAATAGTGTTGAGTGCATGATTTAACTTGAGTATGTATTTGAATTTTTGAGGCCACTCAACATCTTGATCTTGATCTTGATTTCACACCTTGCCTAAACAAAAGACAAGAAAATTTGTGATCCAATGGCCAAAATTTCACTTAAATCGAAATCATGTTGTCAAAGTTATGTTTTTTTGAAGTTTTAGCAAAGAAAACTAATTTTAAAAATTTTGTTTCCTTTAGATTTTCCATTGGCCAATCAGGAGTTCAGGATCTGACACCCTAGATGCCTCTCTCCTTCACACTCAGCTAGTAGGGTGATGCACCATAGCACTCGGATCCCCCCGGTCAAAGTTGACCTTGATCTAACGACCAACGCACTATCCTCCCTTGCCCATCCGGCAAAATAGTAGAAGCATGGAAGCCTTGTCTGGACGCTACGACTCTACCCTACATACCCCCTCGTGTCAAGTTTGACTCTTCCATTCTACTCCATTCTTCTTCCCCTTCATTTTCCATCCATTTCCGCATTATTCCCCTCTCCTTTCTCCCTCTCTTGCAAGCTCCAATGAAAACTCCTTCCATGGCACCATCACCATATGTCCTTTTGGGTGTTCTTCTCCACACATCGTTAGGAACAGGAAAGCACGCCACTAATCCCACGACCTCTCTCCAGACCTAGCCAACATCCTCCCCAGGCCTGTGGCACCCTTCAACTCCCTTAGCCACGCACCTCCGACGAGCTCCGCGGCTCGAGGTCGTCCGCAGTCGCGAGCATGGATCTAGGGCAAGTCCCTGTAAGGGAGATGAGACGCTAGCCATTGGATGGCAAGGCTATAGCCAGGACCACACGGGCATCTCCCCTTTCTCTCTTTGCTCATGGTTGACTAGTCAATTCGGGGACCCCGGCTTGCTAGCCCCCGTGTGGCCAATTGGGAAACGCCACGTCACCTCTCCCATGGTAGATCTCTCTATCCAAATATGACATATTATATATCAAAATTCATCTAGAGAATGAGATTTATGCGATGGAATTGGTTTCATGCCAAATTCTACTCGTAGCTCCTCTATGTTGAAAATAGCATCACAATAATCTCTTTTTATAATATTAATTATATTACATGCCAAACCATGAAAATATTATGACCCCAGTTAGTAAAATATGTTGTCTTGTGATCTCTAATTCAAATTTGATCATGCTTTGCCCTTTTAATAACGATAATATATGAGATGAGCTATGAAATGTATGTCATACATACTTTAATTATTATTTTGATGTTCAACTTGATAATATGCAATTCAAATTATCATGATTGATCTATATGAGTAACTAATATTGCTTGGAATACCAAGATCCTAAATATTTCATACTTGAACCTCTATTTCAACTAGATGATGTGAATGTAACATTAAATGAGACATGTATGAACTTTTCATGATGATTCCATAAACGTTGTACTGAAGTGGATAAAATATGATCAAAACTATGTATTGACCTTTAAATCAGTTCTTGTGGCAACCTGTGACATGAAATATCATGTGATACACCCATTCTCTTTTAGACTATATATGACACACATGTGACATCAAATATGGACCAATGTGTATGTTACTAATTGTAACATCTAATATCGTATAAATTTCACCCTATGGTCACTGATGCTATTTGATGTATTTTAATTCAATAACAAGTTGATCTTTGAAACTAAAGATCTCACGTATACTCTAATGTTGACTATCTTGTATGAAAATGACTCGACATGACTTAAATTGATGTTATGATGAATAAAGGTTTAAGCTTATTCAAATATTAGGTTTTCCCTAATAAGATCCATAAAATCTAAGTTTGAACCAAGGAACAAGGTATCCGATTTTGATGCCGTTTCGACAGCATGGAAGCCGAAATTTTTTGAAATTTTGACAAAAATTTCAAAAGATGCGACCGTGCCCGTTTCGACGCCAAAATGAGCGAATAAATTTATGAAATTTCACAGGCGTGATCACTACACCTAAATTCATCATTTTATGCAATAAAATTTTATGTGGGGGTAGGTTGGGGTGGTCTGTCATATGGGAAGGCAAGGGAACTGTCGTCTCTTGAGGATTTCGATGAAGGGTTTCGATGACAAAAAATAGGAATTAAGTTATGAAAATTTACTAGCACGATCCATACACTTAAGTACACACTTCTACAAATACATCCAATTTACACATATGAATAACATAGTAACTTACGAGCTCAAATCAGTTGTAAGTTGAGTGTCGCGCTGGTTGAGCTGGTGGCCCGTCATACCATATTGTGTTGATATGGGTGACATATTGTTCCCATGACATGTACATTCTGTAAAGGGTGTTGTATGTAGTTACATGTTCCTCGTGCACATTACCATCAGCAAACTGCATCATCCCAAACTTTGAAAAATGTTCTTCCAGATCATTGAGATATTGCACCCTGGTTTCAGACGGAGGAGGAGCTTGATGAAGATGAGCATTTATTGGGACTTGAACAACATGAACATTAGGAACAATAGGAACGACGGGAATAACTGAACGACCCCTGCTCCATGTTTGGCCCCCATCATCAGAAAATGTAACATTGTTGTACTGATATGATCCATGTGGGCCTGAGACATTTGCAGTGTCAATGGGATCATGCACCTCAGCAAATTGCACTTCTTTATGGTTGGCCTCTCTTATGGCTCTAGCTCTCAAACGCATGTTGTAGTGGACATACACGAGATCCCATAACCTGAGGGACCCCAACATGTTCCTTCAATTTGAATGTATCAAATTAAAAGTGCTCCAATTCCTTTCACACACCCCTACAGAAGTTGTCTGTGAAAGAATGTGTATACTATTTTTTTATGTTGGGGGGCACCGGTCCCATTCCACACCCACCATTCACAAGAATCACCCTTTGCACGGTCAGCTACTGCATCGGGGTGGCCAAAGCAGCCAATGCCTTCACGAAATTGTCGTGCAGTAACCGTGCAGCTTCCTACACCTGATGGTCCAAACCTCCGCAATAACCGTGCAGCTGATGGTCGAAACCTCCGCAGTAACCGTGCAGCTTCCCCCTTTTCCCACTCGCTTCTTTTTTATTCTTTATACGCCCGCCTATACATATGGCGAGTGTAAGCAGTATCACAACCTGGAGGATACACCATGTCATCATCAGACTCGACAGATGGATATGTGGCTCGTACATCAAAGAGTATATCAGTGTAAGCTATGTTGACCTCTTTCAGTTTCTCTTTCTTCTCCTTTTGGGATGCTATGAGCTTTTTAACATTATCTCTAACAGATTGTGGGCACCTTTGGCTTAATGCCACATTCTTCTCTCCCCCAATAATATGACGCTTAAATCTTGTGATGCCCCTTCCACCAATTGTCTTTTTGCAAAAGTTACAAACCACCTTTCCCTTGACCCCATGAAGAGGAGCTCAATGTTTCCGAGCAAAATCAACCTCTTTGGGTGCACGCTGCCTAGCACCCTCATTCCCAAAAAAATTACCATCAGAAGACATGTTGGCAACATTGAGATAAATCAAAAACAACAAACAATATGCATTGCATTAGCATCCAAAACAACAGATGACATAACAAAATATCATGAATGCAATGTAAATTATGAATGATATACTATAGTTATATGTTAGGTATTGAACTATAAGACTAGTATTATTGGATTGAATCGGTCACTCTTTTTACCAAAAAAAAAGATTAAAATAACATTTTTTGTATTTTTAGGTCTGAAAATAATATTTAAATAGTCAATTACGATAATTTAAACATATTTATAGGTGATTACGTGTGCTACTGTAATAGGATATTTATCAATACGACATATCTTAATTTTAAACAAAAGAACATTTTATGATTTTTTATTAAATTTCAGATTTTTAAATAGTATCTAAATAAAATTGTCATATTTTTTTCAAAAAATAATTTTCATATGTTCATATTCGTGTTTGTAACAACTTCTTCTACTAAACCTAAGTGAAATAACTAACTATGATGAATATATATTAATTATACTATTATTAGTATTAATAATCTAAAAAAATATAAAAAATACTTATTGGCGTTTGTTTGGTCATTGTGACAGCAGGGAGATCACCCTCAACTGTTATTTCAAATATGAGATTTCCAAAGAAGCATAAACTAAATAGATACTAGACTCATGAATCAATGACACCACAAGCATTGGGAGAGGGATATTGCAAACGGATGTCTGTAAGCTATTTTCTAGTGTTTTGATATTTATGTTGACCACAGAATGAAGTTTGCAAGAGAATCCAATATTATAACTTGTTACGCTGTTTTATAACTTTGCTGACTCAGTCTTGCTTCTTACCACAAACAAGAAAGCCTCATTTTCAGTTAGCAACTCATTGTTTTAAAGAGAAGTATTTACCATTACTGTTTTTTACTTTTTACATTAAAAACTTCTATTTCATGCTTTGTGTTCAGTTTTCCTTTTATCAGATAAGAATATATATTCATCATTGTGTTTATAACCTAATTCACGAACATCACCTACAGAATGAAGTAGAACTTGTTTCTCCCACATTACAACAGACAAGATAGTCAACAATTCCTACTAGCAAATTTAATTGCTATCAATGTGCATCTTATTGCAAAAAGTGGATGCACAATGAAAATAGAGCATAAAACGAATACTATTTTCATACATGACCGAATTAACTAAAAAATTAATGACACTTCGGCCTAAAACGCGTCACACAAAAAGATTATGTTAGCATGTACTTTAAAGGAATCTATAATCTGATAGTATATGAATTTGTACTATGAAAATAGAGCAAAATGAAATCCTTTTTTATTCAGTTCATACATGACTCGGATCAACCAAAACTTTAAATGCCACTTGGGCCTAGAACTCATCTCATATGCAAAATTAAACATTTTGAAGGAGATTTACCTGGTGCAAATCATATACTATCTGATGATAGATTAGATGACAAATATTGTTCGTCTTCAGAAAAGAGCTGTAAATTCCTGGATTTCAAAAGGTAATCAATTGCTCCAGCATCAAACTCCACTAGGCAACCCAGTCTAATAATCTCCACTAGTTTGGGAATTAGTTCAGCTTTCTCCCAAAGCAGCCCCTCTGATACCACATTAGCAAAATTTGAAGCGAATTCAATGTTTGCTCTAGGGCTGGATTTTAGGTCTACTTTCTGAATAAAGAACAAGCATTTTTCTTTGTCCCACCGAAACATTCTACTTGATGTGACAGTTATGTTCCTTCCAGAAGAAAGGGGAAGATTATACCCTATCGTAATAGCCTCTTCTATTTCAAACACAGAAACATTCATTAGACTTTTGGTCATGTCGAGCCTCCTTTCTACCTGTATACCAATAGTCGGATCAGCAAGAAAAGCAAGTACAATTCTGAAAAAATTCGCATTGAAAAGGTGGTGTCTAAGCTCAGTTTTCATCACACAACTCTTATTAGAGATGGAAGATTCATTTATTTCCACAGCTCTGGAAATCTTCTGAACACCAAGTCTGGAATACATATTATAAAACTCATTCACGGGAAAGAATGGTAGGCTAGGTTGAGGAGTCCAGACAAACAGTGTTTCTTCAAAGCTACCATCTAACAGATCCCTCAAAAGCAGATCATCTGGAATAAAAACTTCCTTTCTATTTGATAAACTGATACCAAGTTCGGATATGACAGGAAGCTTCCGTATCTTAGAAGAAACAAGCTCGATGTTTTGTTTGGTACAATGCTTTGAAACATGCACCCAGAAGGCTTGACATTCAGAATCTGTCAACCAACGGCCACAGTCCTCCCAACTGTTCCATAAGTCACAGTAATGTGTAATATCAGGACCATCCCTTACACAAAAAGTACATGAGAAAAAGTAAAGCAGCTTTCCATCATAATATTTATCCAAGACATGAAGTGAAGAGCTGAAAAGATCAATTTTGTCATGTAGGATGCAAGTGTTAGGAAAAACCCATTCTCCAATATCAACTCCATCTGGTATCCATATCCAAGTTGATTCTAGGTCATCAGGCTTCCAGTTCTGTTCGTTAAGAAATGTATAGATTCTTTTTATATTTGCAATCTTTGAATGGGTATGAAGATGTTTTGCAACCAAGGAGCAAGCTTTAGAAATATCAACAATAACACCTATTTCATCGAGTTCATTTCTGTAATCACCAATCTCTGATCCATAAAATGACATATCAATGAAAGGTGCATCTTCCTGTTCTAATACATTTTTCCAGGCTGGATCAAACAGAATGCACTCATCAGGATATTTGTAGCCACAACTAGTCTTGACCCATCTTCTTTTTATGCCTTCTGCAAAGTGTGTAGGTAATGGATCATGCTTTTTCTTCTTCAGTTTCTTCACACACTTCAGTAGTGTTAAGACAACTGCAGCATTTATGGAAGAAACATCCACAGGCAGTTTAATGCCAGAAATAACATGCGTCCATCCATTGTTTAAGTCCAGGGAAACATGTAAATGCTTGAGAACCTCTTTATATTCATAGATCTTCTCACCATAGACGTCACTACTATCAATTAGAGGTAGAGAAGCAATTGATTGTAACGATCTCCAGTCATCATCAGCAAGAATTGAATTAGAAGGTGAACGAAAACCTAAGCAAGTCTTCAACCATTTCTGGTCATGAAGGACTTTTGTGAACTCTGCATGAGCTTGTAGATTTTCTTTCTTCATGTGGTAGCAGCAATCTAACAACGCAAAAGTATGTCCCTTTGTTATAGAAGACGTTAAAATGAGTCCCTTCAATTTTTTAGCTATAGCCTTCGACAATTCCTCCAACTCTGTTACAATGCCAATTTTTTTCAGCTCTTTGTGATATGATTGTAGGCCACTTCCATAGAAGGTTTCATCAATTACGGGTAGACTTTCGACCACTTTGAAAAAGCATTCCCATTTTGGATTAAACAGAAATGATTCCTCGGGTGACTTCAAACCAAGAGATGTCTTTAGCCACTTTTGGTTCTTGAGTTTTCTAATAAGATTGTCAGAGGAATTTGCATTTTGGATGCATTCAAGTATGAATGTAACAGTGTTTCCTTGTAATGAACCCAAATACAGTGAAGGTCTGAGACAATCAACTACAAGCTGGTAGTTCTTGTTGAAACCGACCACCACCCCTAGTAACTTAAGCTCACTTTCAAAGCTACAAATCTCAGCACCATAGTATTCGAGATCAATGAAAGGCAGGTTACTGATTATTGAAGCAACACTCCATTCTGGACTATTCAGAATTGCACCAATAGGAGATACATAGCCCACAGAGGATTTCATCCACTTGCCTTCTGTAATATTTTTGAGAAAATATACAGGAGACATATAATTATCTGTCAAGAATTTAATAAACTTCAGCATTGAAATAACATTTTTTCTAGTAAAATGTGAAGACCCCATTGATACGAGTTGCTTGCCAATAAATTTACATGCTTGCCCAAATTCAAATATCACTCCTAATAGTTTCAGCTCATCCATGTAGTTCCGGATTTTGTTATCATAGTATTCTTCATCGATTAAGGGGATATCAACCAAAAGAGGACCCACCTGCAGCAAGTTCCCCCATTCTGAATTAGACAGAAAAGATTCGGAAGGTGGCTTATTACCTGCTGAAGTCTTAAGCCATTGTCCATTACTTATGCATCGGAAAAATCGGCTACTCATTCCAACACCTTTTTGATTCAGTTTACGTATCCACTCCAGAAGCAAAATTGCATTTTCCCTGGTTAACAGAGAAGATACAGTAGGGAATGATGCATTAGGGGGATAAATATCAGGCACATCAGAAGCCTTCATATACAAGCGAAGAAAGTCCAATAGCTTGTTAGCAGGTGTGTGCTTACCAGCATAAGAAATTGCACACATATAATCCACACTTAATTCCACATAATTCTGAGCTCTCCACGGGTTTGAACCTATCAAAGAAACCCACTTACTACAGCTCGAAGGAACTAGGACACCATTTCTCATGCTAGTGATACTCCCGTAGTTATCTACAAGTGGCATGGATGCACACAACTTTACTAGATCACGTTCCTCTATGTATTTTCCATGCGAGTGAAAGAGAAAATGAGTCAAGCAAACTACCATCTTCCTGCTGGACTTAACAGAGTCCTGAACGATGGCTGCAAATTCATAAGCATTTAATATGCACAACCTTGCATTTCTTGAAAGCCATTCAGTTATGTATGTTTTTCTAGAATGGCAAAGCAACGCTTTCTGAGTAGATTCTGGCATAAAGAATAGACCTGTTGCCAATTCAAATTCCTTATTCCAATTAATCAGCCATGAAATGCAGTTTATATCAGTGGAAAGGCAAATACAGACATTTTTCTGGGCTATCCTGTTAATACTCCATAAGGAAACTGACCCATTTATGTTTACATATTTTAATAATGGCAAGTTTCTGATACCATCTGACTTAAGGCCACTCTCCCATTTCTCCACCAGAAATAACAAAAGATCGAAATAAAGCTTTTCAGATGCCAGTGATGCAAGCTGACAACTCTCAAGACATTTAACATACCATTCTTTATCTACATACTTCACGCCTAGGAAATTGTGTATGTCATCGAACTTCTTCCTATCAAATGCAGAGCTGAGTATATAAGTTCCATGAGAACACAGATTCTGTAAATCCACACCTTCCTTTCTTGCATCATCCAGAATAGTCCAAAATTTGGAATCCAATCTCGCTATATCAGCAACTTTGCAGAAGATCTTTTGTTTCGTGTAAGACTCGCATGGCATTATGTGCTCATTAACCACCCGTGCCTTTATTTGTTGCCTTACACGCTCCAATATTGGAATGCTTGACTCTTTTATAGGAAGAAATGAAAACATGAGTGGCAGGGATGATGGTGGAGTTTCTTCAACAGATTTTACAAGAGAAAGCAAAGCATTTACGAAAGCAGATGGCACACAATCAAGTATGCCTTTGTTCCAAACATTGTCTGTAAGTATGTTCTCCCTTGATGAAGCTAGAATAAAATCAGACTGAATTATAAAGGGAAAGTTTGTTACCATCTCTGTAGGCAAGTAAGCATATATTCCTGGGGAGCCCAATCCTCTATCAAGGCGGCTCCAATATGGAAAAGCCAATGTGACATTCCATTCTTCAACTTCCTTCCTCTTCTCAATTACGTTTTCTGGTCTCACAGGAAATCTCTGCCGCCACATATAGTAACTACATTCTTCCCTAGAGCTGCTATTTTCTTCAGAAGCAAGTTGAAGGATGTAAGACTCTGCATCAATATTTTTTCTTTGTTGAAATTCAGTCACAGTATCAATTGTGACAGCCTTCACAGAAGTAAGTGTTGGGTTGGGATTATCCTCCCTTACAGAAAGCCCCTTGATTTTTGAAAGAAACAATAGTGTCTCAGGATGCATATCTGAGAGTTGCTTCTTAACAGAATCGATCTTTTCATGCTTCAGAGGTAGAATAATTATTGTAGTTGGTAAAGCCTTTGAATGACCATAAATCTTCTGAATTTCATCAAGAGTTGGATTACCCTCTACCCATTCAGGAACAATATATCCAATCTCACATTCTGGTTGGGGCTTTTCATTGAACCTTATCCTGTACCCGTTGCTGAATACATAAGGCTGACTCGTGACAAGAAAAACACTTTTGAACCCAATACCTGTAAAATTCAAATGCATTCTATTATACAGTAAAATATATAACCGTGATCCTGAAAATGAACTGAACAGGTTACAAGTTTACTAAACTTACTCCAAATTTGTTAAATGTCTTGCATTTATAGTAACAATGTATATAATAATAATCATATTACCATTTAAGAAGCAGTTAAATTGAATAGCATCAAAAAAATATGGAAACTGATTACAATAGATAAAACCACAAGGAAGAAAATTAGTTTTAATCATACAAATGTCAGACTCAAGAATTGCTAAAATTATTTTATTTCATATGTGAACTATTTTTCTATTTGATTTCATAAGATGTGTTTTCTGTAATTTCATTTAAATTTCACAAGAATACTATAGTTTTATTGGGTTCGTTTTTGTAAGGCTATGCCCTGTGCATATTTTATCCAATATGTGCATCATTTATTCAAATGGTTTACTGTAATACCATAGGGAAGAATCATAAGTTCTCAAACTTGTATCTCGCCCCCAATAATGGCTACGGAGGATACGAATATCACTTGTTACTTGTTAGACACTACATGAATTTAAAAAATGGTCCAAATATACTGATAGTCATCCTATGACGTATGACCTATGACCTACATTTAACCATACTGCTGTAAAAATTACTAATTAGGCACAAACTTTGATTAACGGCTAAATCATACTTGAACGGGCAAATACATTTTCTTCGACTCTATCCTGTTGTCGTTCCACTTCTTGGAAAACCATTCTCTCTTAGCAAGAGTTGCTACCACTCTTTGTTGCCACCACATTTATGTCTCATTCCTCCACATTGTGCTCCACCAACTAAGCCCTCCCCTTTAAGCTTAGGATAGGATAAAGTGGCTCAAGATAGTTGAGTCAGTCAAGTGGAGGTGGCTCCAACCAAGGAGTCAATGTGTGGATGAGGAGATCATGTCAAACAAGAGTTACAACAAAAATCATAATATGGTTTTCAGCAAATTAGGTTTAGTGCCTCTAAGTCAATGGATAATAACACAATCTTGACGTGGCAAGAGAGTAAGAAGAGTCTGGAAAGAATTTGGTAAATCATACTAAATGTATACTATCATATACAATAAAGAACAAGATAAAAGATGGGCTTACAAAAAGCGCATTGACTCCAACACTCCCCCCTCAAGATGGATATACACATTATGTAAACGCAACCCATTAAAGATGTGGGGATGAATGAGTGGTTTAGTAAATATGTCAACAACTTGTCTCCGATATGCTCATCAGGAGGGACTATCTTCATTGACAAAACAATATCTCTTTTGAAGTGGCAATCAACTTACAATGTATATGGTGCACTCATGAAAGATAATATTTTCTACTATGAGCCATAGATTGAAAGTCATGATCCATTCTTTAGAGAAATACAATTACTGTTTCTTGAGCCTACTAGTATTATGAGAATGTATCTAAAGAAGATATTGAGCGTCGATCAGTTACATCACTAAACCAATTTGTATACACACAACCAGTAAATTTTAGCTCTTTATCAATCCAAGGCTTAGGGTAGAAGAGCCAACTCTGGAGAGACTTCCTAGGAGCAGTCAAACAATTTGGTTACTAGTTATTCACAAGATATTCCATGTCCCATGTAATTGTGAGATAAATAAGCCTCCCACCCACATTCATATTATATTAATGGTCGTTTTGACTCTCCATATGGATATTATTTATCATAATAGCCAAGAATAAGAAGTGGTTTAACAAGACTCGTTTGAATTTCTTTGCGTATAACTAGAAGTGGAGCTTTTTTTAACATAGATAGATTCATATTCTAGAACTAAGACTTCAACTTCCATAATATAGCTTAGTATACTAAGATATATAAGGTGAATGTGTGTTTCCAGAGGGCAATTTAATATAAAAGTAGCCTTATGAATCATTTTTAGTTTATGGATATCGTCCACATGCAATATGAGAACCACAAAATCATTCTAACTGCATCCTATAAAATGGGTAGGTTCAACTAAATCACCCTTGTAACTAAATCACCAAGTTGTAAGTAAAGAGACCCTTTTATATATGCACCTTAGTAATAAGTTGACCTTCTTTGCCTTTTAGCCTTTGGTTTTAGAAGGAGTTTTGCTTAAGAAATGAGGAGAAGGGACGTGCCTAAAGGGGAGAGGGACCTAGATGAGAAAACAAGAAACTAGATGTCCTTATGTTGAAGTTTTACCCCAAAACCGTTTGGAGGTCTAGGGTTAAGATAATTTGATCAATTGAGGGTCCAATCACAATAGGTTGTTGAAATAATCAAAAGTGCTGATTTGTGACTTAATTAGGGTTCAACCCTTAACAAATTGACTTAGATTTTGATGACTCTTTGGGCAAATTGTCTCAAGACCGTTTGGGCCAAGCCATGGCCCAATTGGGTGACAATTGATGGGTTCAACTTCAATTAGGCTCATATTGATGGATGTTGATGGTTGATCGATTACAAACCCTAATTCAATTGGTCCCAACCCTAATTGGCTATCAATTGAGGGTCAATTGAGTGTCCAATTGGTTAAGGATAACCCTAATTGGCTCAATTGATGAGTGGTTAACATGTATGAGGTCAATTGAGGGGTTCAACATTGAAAACCCTAATCGATTGCATGTGTTGATGCACTTTCTAGGTCCATGGGGTTTTGAGACCGATTGGGGCCAAACGGTCTCAAGACCGTTTGGGCTCAAACGGTTTCAAAATCGTTTAAGGTCATGCGGTTTAAACTCATGCGGTTTGAACCCATGCGGTTTGGTCATGCGGTTTGATCAAACGGTTTCAAAGTCAACCCTGTCCAAACGGTCAACATGATCTAACGGTTTCAAGACCGTTTAAGGTCAAATGGTCTTGAGTGTCATGCGGTCTTGAAGGTCAAAGATACCAAACGGTCAACTCCTCCATGCGGTTTCAAAACCGTTTGGAGGTTGAAGTGTGAAACCGTTTGGGGACTTTTAAGGTTAAGATTGCTTAATGCTTTGAGGGCTTAGATGGTTTAATGGTTGATTAACTCAAACCCTAATGATACCTAAAGACATTAAGGGGTTAAGTAATTAGTAGATTGACCCATGTTATGGTTAATGGTGAACATTACCAATGTACCCTTGAAGGGTTCAAGAAGATAACACCACTTAATCAAGAAAACCCTAATGACATGATGGCGGTGACTTAACTTATGTTAATCAAAGTTGACTTGACCTAATCTAATCTAGAGAGATGTAATCACCATCTATTAGTAAGAAGAGAGAGAAGACTCCAATTATGATTGGAATTCAAGTAAAATACCTTCAATACATGAGAATGTACATGATTAGGGTATGACCCATCAAGGTGAGGTCATAGAAACCCTAATTATAGTGATTAATGAATCTTAACCTAATTTGAAGGCATCAATGATGATAATTTCATACATGGTGATGCTATAAGCTCAACTCACCATGAAGTAAATAGTAAACCCTAATTCTAGGGTAATATCATGTAATGAGAATAGTAAACCCTAAATTAGGGTGATGTCATGAAAGGAATAATTCTAGGTTATACCTTTAAGTATGAAACCCTATGAATGAATTATAAAGTGAAGAACCTTTATGCCTTGTAAGCTAAAGAAGTTGATAACCCTGATTGAGGTGAATAAACCCTAACCCTAGAAATCAATTGAGCTATGTTGATAACAGCACGACCGTGCTAAGGAGCACGGCCATGGTAGCTTTCCCTTGCACGACCGTGCAAGGAAGCACGGCCGTGGTATCTTATAAAGAAATTGAAAAGTTTTGGTATTGTGCTAATACTGTTATATATGCATGTCCTCAATTATATTAGTCATGCAGGTTCATATCAAGAGGTAATCATAGCCAGGTAAGGGTTATAATGTCATATTCCTTGAAAACATTTATGATATGTGAAGAACATATATACATTACTTCAATCAAGGTCATGTTGTTAGATAACTTGATGCTTATATGTCACTTGATAGCAAGTGTTATGATAATCTAAGGGTTTGAACACCCATGTTCTTGAATCATAGTGATAAGATGATTAAGAGATGATGTCCATATGCTAACTGATGTGAGTTAAACTTGATACATTTAGTATTCTTCTTGTATAGCAGTGCTTTAATAGTTAAATGCTTGGAAACATGCTTGATGTTAAAAGAATAGTGAAATGTACCTAAATAACCAAGTATAATCATACCATGTAGAGCCATGATCATAGATCCATCATTGTCAGAAGCAAAATGATGGTGAAACAGGTTTTCCTAGGGGAACTCCTGGATCACATACTTTTAAGTATGTAGGGGATTATGGACGCGAATATCCTTACATCCTAGTGTAGGAATTGATGTGGATGTACCTTAATCTATCAATCCTTCACTATATGTCTATGCCGGGATGCTGTATCACTAATCACCCGAGGAAATCTTTAATACCACATCGATGAGAGATAAACAAGAGATCTTTCGATAGCGAAGAGAGTACAGAATGCCACTGTGACTCTAATAGCGAAGTGCCAGAATACCCTGGTAAGCTATAGTAGCAGAGACACTAGATGTCCTGTATGTTAATCCTCACACTGACTAAGGAAGATGAGGTCATAAGAATCCGGCTCTTTGATGACCTATGTATGATACCGATGCGACTTAGTAGTGATCGGTTGGAGTATGAGCGGTATACCTCATCTCCGCAGGGCATAATAATGTTTGTAAAATATAATCAGCCGTGTAGTATAACTGCTTAGGTTGATCTACGAGAAACAATGATTGATGTTACATTGTTTATATTAATATCCTGTTCAAGTATCTAGTATACATGTTCCTCATATTCCTTAATGAAGTTGCTTTACTTAAATATCAAAACTGCTGTTGAATGATTCAGATTACCTTGCTTATGTTATTCCTTAATTGCTATAACAAAGCTTCTGGCGGAGGGTTATAACTCTCGCTGGGACAATTATTTAAAATTGTCTCACCCCGTAGATTTCAACTTTTTAGGTGGACGTCGAGGACGAAGGAAACCAGTCTGCGGGTGAGCAGTATCAGCAGCAGCAACACCAGGGGCAGCAGTGAATCTCAGGTGGAGATACTGACTGTCGAGTCCTGTATTTAGTTGGTCTTATGTCGTCTCTATACTCTCAGGTCCTAGGAGTCAGTAGGTCTGAGATTTTGGCTTTAAGCCTCGAGATTTTGTATCTGCATGTATATAATCACTCGAAAGGTGATTTAACAGAGATGTAATGTTAAAACATGATGTAAATTGTTTATCTTGTTTCTTATAAAAGAAGTTTTATGGTTTCAAGATCTTTTCTTAAAAAGTTTTAAATTTTAGTGATTTTTCGTATTCCGCTGCTAATCGAATGCTTCCGCTGAGTTTACCTCGTGATTTACGGTTCGGAGCCCACAGGTGATGCGGGCCTGGGTCTCGCGAGTGTGGGTCAAAAACACCCGATCTTGAACGAGTGGGTCAGAGACAAACCCAAACCGACCTAAATGGTGGCCGGTCGACCCGTGGATGTCCATAACTCCATATAATGTGTTTGGTAAAAAACGTTCTACAAGATGCTAATCTAAAGGTAGAAAAGAATGGGTCTCTAGTACTTTTATAAAGAAATGTAACACAAAAAACAGTCCACTACTATAATGTATGATTTGTTGTTCTACTATTGTTATCAAACAAAAGAATTTGTTGTTCATTTTTTAAACATTAGAACACATCCTTTTTTGGTAAATTTCTCTAATGTATGATTGTGCTAGACGGACTATAGTTAGTAATTTGTAGTACAAGTCCATATTAAGTTTGAAAAAGCAATAAGAAAATATCGTAGACGTGGATTTGTTTTCCCCCATTCCTCTCGCCCAAATATTAGCTCTTATTGGGTAAGTTTGAGTTTGAAGAGAAATGAGTCAGAAAAAATATCCAGAAAGCATCACCCAATAGAGCTTTGCCAATTTGGTTTGGTTTCATGCCTCGAAGATATACAACATGTGTTATTTTCATGATATCCTCGATGGACTACTATATAAAAATAAAAGATATTTTTGTGTGGTTTTAATTGATTTGGAAAAAGGGCTATGATTGAAGATCAAAGGAAGTTCTTTCATGAGTTTTAGAGAAAAGAATTCCCAAATCAAATACATTGATTTTATTGTAGGCATGTATGAAAGCTCAAAGTAGAACTCCTAAAGGAGAGACTCCAAGATTTCCTATTACAATTTGGGTACATCATAGATCACCTCTAAGTTGGTTGGTTCTTTACATGTATGAACTAGTGAAGTGTGTCAAAGATGAGATTATGCGATGTAGTTTAATACTAATATTTTGTTCATGTATGAAATTAGAAAAGGATTGAATTACAAAGTAGAAATGTTGGAGATAAGTGGGACTTTACAGATTCAAGATCACTATAAGCAAAACATAGAATCCACATTGCAATTTAAGCCAGTCCAAAATTGTGAATGGTAGTGCCAAGTTGCATGGGGCATAAATAAATGTGATATGAATTTAGTTGTCAGGGCACCTGCCTATGCACTACCTCAAACTGGGTGCCCAACCCCTAATGTGACATATGTGCCCGCCTAAGACCGTATAGGCCCAAATTAAGCAACATAAAGGGTGATTCGGCATAAGTTAGGTTTAGATTTGGTCATATTCAATCAAGTTGAGTCATTTTATGATTGGAATAGATCAAATTTAGCCCAAATCAAGACAAATTTGGGTAAATTACGCCTGATATGGGAAAAGAGACATGATTCCGGTAAAATGGGTCTGATTTGGCAAAATTAGGTAGCCATGTTTGGTCTCATGTTGATCAATATAAGGCAAATTAAAGGTAGTTAGGTTATAGTAACTCAGCATCGCAAAATTAGGTTTGGTTTAGGCCAAAAAATATCAAATTTGGACAAATTAGGTCTAATTTGGGGAAACAAGCCTAATTTGGGAAAATATGTAAGATGTGGGGAGGTTAGGTCTTATTTAGCCAAACTAGGTCTCATTTAGGTCAATAAAAGAAGATTTTGGGAAAGTTAGAACTGATCAGGTCGTGTGATGCAATATTAGGTTTAATTTGGGCCAAATCATGTCAAATTTGAGTAGATTAGTTCTAATTTGGTGAAAACAATTTTGATTTGTGGGAAATAGACTATTTGGGGAGATTAGGTCTAATTTGGCCATATTAGGTTTCATTTAAGTCAACAGGAAAATTTGGGTAAGTTAGGTCTGATTAGGTCACTTTATACATAATTATGTCCAATTTGATGTTGAATCAAAGCATACTGGGTCAAATCAAATCAAATTTCAATCAAGTTAGTTCACACCAGAGCCAATCATATCTAGTTTAGGTTATGCTAGGTGTGATTTAGCCTAAATACTATGTAATATTTGTAATAAAGTCATAATTATACATTTACAAATATGAAATAATGAATATAAATATATGAATATCAACATTATTTAAAAAAAAAGAAACGCATAGGCTCCCGTCTAAGAACCCCTCCAGGAACGCCTAGCGCCTGGCCGCCTTAACAACTACAGGATGGATATAATGGAATGGTTCAACTAGAATAGTAGTGACCAGAAGATCAGATATTATTTGAAAATCATATAAAATACCTAAACAACTGGCCATGTTGTACATGAATGATTGTTAGACAATGAAGAAGCAAGGTATCGACCAGATGAACATGAAAGATATACAAATATTAAGTTCAGTTTTTGGAAAGATAAAGAAACATCACTTGGAGGATCAAATTTGTAAACAATAAATAGGTGGGTCAGATTGAGGACAAGATATGTAAGGGCCATCTCACTCATGTGATATAGACATGGGCAGCGATCAAAAGAGTGGCCCGCTCACGCTTAAGCGTCCACTTAAGCGATATGGAAGAGGCATACATTGTTTTTTTAGTCTAGGCGGGTGTTGAGGCAGATTTAACTGAAACTTCTGCTTTTAAAAAAAAATCCCCACCTCGGCCCACTTAATTGGATCCGCTTTAGCGGACCGCTTCAGTCTCTTTCTGGTGAAGTGTTGGTCTATTGCCAATTAAATTACCAGATTACATAGCCCTTTAAATCCTAACACCCGGTCGATTTCCCAATAGAAGATGTTAAAAGCTGGCAACAATAATGCCGCTAGGAAATGGTTTTTGCAGGCCTTTTAGTTTCCTATTGGGAGTGGGAAGCCATTCCTATTCCTTGGTGTTAGTTCATAAAAGGAGAAGCAACGGATGCACAAAACACACCAACAACGACAATCGCTTGGAGTTAAATAAGTCAATCTTTGGCGACAGAAGGGAAAGTATCTCGAAAGGACGAGACACTGCATCCTTGGAGTTTGTCTAGAGTGTGACAAGCATGCGATCACCCCTCATGCAGACGTCAAGGCTAACAAAGGGGAAGCAAGGACCAAGAATAGAGGTTACAAAGATTTCTCTTGGTCGACAAGTTAGTATTTTAACTTGTCACTTTTCTTAAGTTACTTTTATAAACAACGACATCTTGTGTGTACTAGATCTTGGTTAGTGATTAATAATCAATGTTTGCGACTGGCATAATTGACTCAACACGCTTCATTCCAGTACCCATTCACTACACTCTACAACTGCTTCGAGACGTAATGATTCTCATTGCTCTGTAGCTTGTTGCCTATGTGCCTAGTGTAGTGGCTACATATTCTAATTTCTTTTGAATCATCTAACGAATCATTATATTGTAGATTGGTAATTAAAACTAATATCTAATTGAAGGTAATATGATTCATAAAACTAATTATGGATTGAAGGTAATATGATTTATACCTACTCAATGTATCTTTACAGGATGATTTTGTTTTTACTCGTTCTAAGAGCGTGGACTACGGGTTTTGTTTGATGTTTGAGATTTTTTAGCTTGTAACCATTTACTTTTAAAATCAGGAACCTTTTTAATCTATGAGAGTCATTCTTATGCAATTATATACCACTCAGAATGCTTGATTGTTGAGAAATAATTCTTTATGCTATTCGTATGGCAGTCACTAAATTTTTCACCATTTTTAAAACAAATTGCAGACCGCTTTCCCAAAAAGCACCCCCTTTAGTCCGCTTTAAAACTCGCTTCCCGCTTCAAGTGGGTCAATCTGCACACTTTCCGCTTCGCGCTTTACAAAACCTAGGACATGGGCAATAAACATCGACATATGTACCATTTGGATGCATTTGAATTGAGCAAAGTTAAAAATAAGATGAATGACTAAATTAACTCGGATAATAAGGAGAGATTTAGAATATATACATCTTGTGGAAACATGTACCATTTTTAAAAATGCATGAAGAAACGTTAAGACAAATTCAATTAATTATTGACAATAAGATTTCCATGATGATGACAAATATACATGCATGTGAACATATGTACATGTTTAGTACATTCAAATTTTGCTCTTTTTCTAATTGATTTCCCAACCCAACTCTTTTTCAGTTTGGACTGTATTTTCCTTATATTTTCACGATAAAACCATTATTGACATTTTCTTACTCGTCAAAAGATGGTTAAATCATAAACTTTTAATTACCCTCATATACGACCTAAATAGTTACCACTGGAATTGTGGTAGATAACACATAAGGAACTTTAGAAAATTGTATGACAAACTACTTTATCTTATTATTACTTGATCGAATTTCACAGCACTAGTGTACATGTTATTGGTTACTGTTATATAAGTTAATTGGTGAAGGTTTTTCAGAAAGCATGTAGTCTAGTTTATTATCTTATTTCGAAGCAAAAGAAATTATCTATATAACCATAAAGCAATGACCAACCCTAGAAACTGTCATCATCCACCAAGTTAAGAAAACAATTAACGGACAAAATTATGTGTTCCATAAATATCAATTTAGCAATTTTTAACTTTACAGCTGTGCCATTTTGGTGATTAGGAAATTTCTTTTAACACAGGAACCTTGTGATTTGATGACCAAAAATGTTAGGGTCATTAGTTGCTTTGCACATGATTTTATTTGAAACAAAGAAGATTAGCAGAGCCAGAGGAGAAGGTTGTTGTTATACTTAGTAAAAGTGTACTTAAAATGTAATACAAACAAGCTGAAGACAAGGTTGGGTTTATGGTTAATACTATATTTCATGCAAGCATTGCTGGTATTTCTTGTACTTTCATGGAGATTTCATATATGTAATGCCCATCACTTTCCATGATATTGGTTACACCGGT
Organism: Alisma plantago-aquatica; assembly: GCA_963693085.1. NCBI lineage: Eukaryota > Viridiplantae > Streptophyta > Magnoliopsida > Alismatales > Alismataceae > Alisma > Alisma plantago-aquatica. The sequence continues at coordinate 375,520,452 of OY856415.1, read as the reverse complement.
TAATAAAACATAAGTTTCTTAAACTACAGATTGTATATCTTTAAATTTGGATTCTAGAAGATGCACACTTAAACAAAAAAGAAAAAAAAACAGTTTACTTTCTGCTGTAGAAAATATAATAGGTGATGAAGATGGGTCCCACGGGAAGGGCTTAGAATTATAATATTTATCCTAATTGTAATTGGGTCAACGAAAATGAGAAAAAGAAATAAGCCATATCTATTACATTTAACAGCATAGGCAGAAATCAGTAACTTTGAGATCCCTTAGATAGTAAGTTAATTTTGCCTTTTGACTCACTTATATAAATAGTTATGTTTCTTAGTTCTTATGCTACATATATATACTTACAAAAAAAGACGATGCTAGTCATCAAGCATTTAAGTTTACATCAACAGACCATGTGTAAGTTTACAAAAACTACTTTCAAAAAATAAAGATTTACCACCTTCAACAATCGAAAAACTGACTAACCTTTTTCGCCTATATATCCATGATGCTTTTTCCCTTTCTTTATAGACAGTCCTCCACATATGGAATCAATGTTGGTAGGCGAAAATCCTATTTCGTTGTTAAATACAAGTAATGTTGCAGCAGCTCCAGTAGTCGTGATATCTTGTGTTGTGACAACAAACTCTAGTTGTGGAGTCACAGTATGAGAGTACCCATTGTCCTCTGCATTCTACAGTTGAAAACAAGCATAGATCAATACATTCTATTAAGGTTAATCTATGATGTATATTACATTACGCTTATTAAAAATTAGGAGTACGTGGCGGAGGACACATAATAGGTAGTGTGATGGAATGAGAGGGGAGAGGAGACATACAGTATGTTTCTTTCATATAGGGAATTGTTTGGGGCCTGCAATGTTCATGTTGTGTCCAAGCTATCCACATCTTGTCCATAATGTGTACAAGGCATGTCCGGGTTTAAGAAAAAAGTGAACACTTTTGAGCTATGTTCACAAGGGTCCAGTCATGCCCACAGTGTGTTTGTGTCTGACATATGTCCATGATGGCCATTACTGTCTTAGGGAAGTGTTTCATGCTTCCAAGTTGTGTTTGGTACGTATGCAGATGCTTCATCATCAAGGGTTGATAATGAAAAATATAAATGATTCATACAACTCTTCCTGATATCTGGAGTCGTTAAAATCTGACCCTTGCTAACACCCTGTTTGACTTGTGGAGCATCTCTTAAAGAGATTAACCTAAGAGACCTTGCATATTATTACACTAAAAAAGTCACACCTCAATTTCGTTTTTCTAAGTAGAGTTTTTTGGTGTGTTTTAGGGATTGATAGACCCCCTCAAAAAAGTTCTTTTTCTCCCCCCTCTCTAATCTTTTAGTTAATGTCTTTGCTTATGAAACAAGGCACCATTCAATAGGGTAGCCTCTCTTGCCCACCCTAATTTTGTTGAACTTCAGCTCATAAGTGGTAATTTTTTTAGCCAGGCAAGGGTGATGGATTTCATCCTTGTAATTTGTCTAATATCCACACCTACGAAACATGGACACCAGAGGTTGTTGTGCCCATGTTCAACGCAGACACGCCGTGGACACACATGGGAACGTGGGGGAACACCCTATTTCACATCAATGTAGCAGTATTGGATTCTCCTCTCCCCTAAGAGACAAAGCCACAACAAGAGGTAACTCCTACACTCCTACGCCCCTCCCCTTCCTCTTTTCCCCTTTGTCCTACCCATTTCTTCCCTTCCTCTTCTTCTTTCAATTCTGGCTTTTGAATTCCTTCTTGTCCTCTTCTTCCTTCCCTTTCATGTGTATTATATATTCACTACTAGAAACATTCTCCTTTCCTCCTCAGTGAGATAATTTTTCTCTTTGCCCTCCCTCCTCTGTTCTGCACATGACAACACATCTCCTCCCCTCTCCTCTTCTTCCTCCACCTTCAATATACTTGTTCTATTTCTCCACCACCACTACCACCAACAGTCTCATCTTACCCTTCCTCTTCTTCCTCATCCTCCACCTTCATCACGTTCCACTCTCCTCTTCTACAAGTAACCATATACCTCCTCTTCTTTTTTTGATGTCCGCTACAACCACTATTTTTTATTATCCAAAATTTTGATGTGTAAAATATTTTACTGTGAGTTCATTCTTGTGGTGTTCAACTCATTGTAATTTTTGAATAAGTTGTCAATTAGTTTGACTATAATTGTGATTACAATGAGGTTTTGTTTGATTGTATGTCTTTGATGGCTTGATTTTGTTATGTATGCAATGTGTGTTTGAATGCACATGTGTAATTGAATTTAGCATGGATGAGACGATCTTTATGTTTGTGTTTGACTAAAATCACTTTTTTTCATGCTTATACATAACATTCATATACATTTACATGTATTTTGTTGAAGCATCTCATATAGATTCTGGCAATAGTCAAGTGTTTCACCAATATTCTCTTGTTAGTTAAGCACTATCCACTTCTAGCCAAGAAAACATCTTATATATTTTAGGTATGTGAGCCTTTCAAATCTTTTCCCAAGGCTGACTTCTTGACATCTATCATTCCTCTCGTTAATCAATAAGCAGTCGTCACAATGAAGCGGCCCATATCATTCATCTTCCAGTCCCATATAACCTTACACGCAATAAGGACCAGGCAAAACCATATTGGAAATTCTCAATACAAATCTTTTTAGGAATGTATTAATGAAGATTCCATATTCCAATTCCCTCCAAGACGGATATATAGTTGACCTTAAGCTCCAAAAGCTCCTCCAGGTTGGACTTGATAATCATGTGTTTAAGATTGTTAGTGCCAACAACCCAATTGTCCTCCTACACATTAGTTTCAGAAACCATTCATGATGATGATCTTCTTGTTGGTGTCCCAAACAACCTCGATATTTTCTTATAAAGATTTCTAAGGAGTACTTGGTTGAGACTATCTTGTAGTGTACTTGTATTTCATAATGACTTGAGTCCCCCCATATACTGAATCAGTTCATTTTCTTCGGTACTTGTTCTATTATGTTGTATACTAGCTATTACATTTTGTTGTTCCAAACCTCCATGGATGATTCAAGTAATCAACTTGATTGATTTTTTTCCTTCTATTGTGTTATTGTTAGAGATGTTAAGACTGCGAGACTCCAATGTATCAGCACAATAAAATTTTCGGGGAAAGAGTGTTCCTTCTCGGGGACATATAGATGAGTTAATTGACCCTAGTAGTCGAAAGAAGATTTGAAAGTGTTGCTATTGTGGGAAGACCACTAAAGGTGGGGGGATAAATCGAATGAAGCACTATTTGGTAGGAAAATCTGGTGACAAGGAGATCTATAGAAAAGTTCCTCATGAGGTTAGGGAACAAATGAAAGGGCTTCTCAAAGGTATAAGGGAGAGGAAAAATAAAGTGGTACAAGAGTCTTTACATGAATATGGGTTTGCATTGTGTAGTCAGTCTAGTGGGATTGTGTTGGTAGTTCTGAAACTGCCAATAACTCTTCCACTGGGGAAAGACTGTGGTGGATGTTGAAACCATAGAACCTCCAACCAAAGAAGGAATCGGTTTCTCACTTCTTTGATCCTAGACTACAGTCGATGCTCATCAAAGCCTAAATAGTATTGATGCCCCAAGAAGCAAAGGACCATTTAAAGCAAATAATTGCCAAATGGTTGTATGACACATGAATTCCTTCAACACAATTAACTCTCCTCATTTTCAACTTAAGATTGATGGGATAGCAGGAATAGGGCTTGGTTTTATGGGATCCTCTTATCACGAGTTGATAATGACTTGTTTGAAGAGGGAAAAGGAAATGCAATTGCTTATGGACTCTTTTCATGAATATTGGAGTGAGACAGGGTACAAAATTATGGTTGATGGATGGAAACACACAAGAAGCAAGGTTTTGATCAATGACAACCTTTATAAAATTTGAGGATGCTAGTGATTTGATGAAGACTGCTAAGAACTTGTTTTCACTACTCAAGGACATGATAAAAAGCCTTAGTGAGTCAAGGGAAACATAAAACTCCAAGTTAGTAAAAATTGAAAAAGAAAATACAAATGGGTTGGTAATCCAGTCTCAATTCCACAAAATTGGATACCCTAGTTTTCCAAAGCATGCAAGTGCGTGGAGTAATGCATGCATGATTCATGTGAAGGGTTATGAACATATATATGAAACATAGGTAACCATTGGTCACAAAAGGAAAAATGTAATACCCTCAAATTCACTTTTAGGGGTTGCTATCCTAACCTTGGGTGGGTCAAGCCAAGGATAAGAAAAGGACCTATAGGGGATGCATAACCCTAAACCTGTGGGGTCAGGTTGTGGCTAGAAATCCTAATATCCACTTGTAAGTCAAGGAGACACCTAAGGTTAGGATATTCCATAGAAGGATGAGTTAACTAATCTGTTTAAGAATTGAGGTAACCTTGAACATCACCCTAAAGTTTGAAGGATTAAGTATACAAAGCATGAAAGCACATACATTGAATATAAGTCTTTGAATCCAGTTATGACATCTTTTGGGGATATATGGAGGTAATACTCTCAAAAACCTATGAAAAAGTCACTGAGAAAGTGGCTAACATTATGTGACCAAGCCCATGAGAGAAGGTCATCATGAAGACGAAGCCCACGAGAGAAGGTCACCAGGAGGACCAAGCCTAGGATGGAAGGTCGCCATGAAGATCAAACTCGGGAGGAAAGTTCTCTATGATCCCAAGGAAGGAGCATAAGGAAAACATTGTGCACCTCAACAGATGAGGAAATTCGGATTAGAGAATTGTACGAAAAATAAAATGCTTGACTGTCGTTAGAGAAATTCAAGAAAAATGGAAGTTAACATATTGAAAGGAACTACATGGAAGATACCTAAGGTATAGACTCTCCTTGGACAGGATATAATAGAGGCCCTTGTCTTGAAACAATGTGTAATTAATAAGAGATATAAGATAAAGTTACAACATCTCAATAAAACACTAGGCAGATAAGAGCCCTAAGTCAACCCTAGGGTTAAGCAGGGATTATTAAAGATACATAAGCCTTAAGGGGTCAGGAGGTGATCAAATCCTAAGTGCATAAGGCCCATGGGGTCAGGAGATAGCCATCCATGTGTGCTCTAGAGATTAACCACCTTAATGAGTTCATGAGGCCTAAGCGGTAAATGTGAGAGGCACTCAGTACATAAAACCCAAAAGGTCAAAGGGAGGATCAACTGCAAAGGTAAATATGCCCCTAGAGACCTTAAGGGAATCGCCAGTGCTAATGCGATATGGATATAAGGAATACAAGAACATATGCAATAATTGTTGAACCAGAATCTTATAGGGAGTGATGCACAAAATCAATAGTTGGGAAAAGAAATATCCCTTGATATCATTAAACTTAACATAATTTTGGGAAATAAAATGTATCCATTGTATGGATTCATCGTTGAGAATGACTCAAACAAAAATTTCAATTAAAAGATAATGTGTGGGTACACCATCTCTACGCATGGAGTAGAATGAGCTTTGTATTTAGACTACACTCAAATATTCATTTCATCTTATTATGAGTGTGAGAGATTGGGTAGACACGTGATACATAAATTTTTACATGTGAAGGTGAACCCTAAGTTGAATTTATGACATAAATTAAGGTTTAAAGGTTTTACCTCATTAACTTATGAATATATTAAAATAATGATTAGTAGGTCTGAAACCTGAGTGAATAAAATTACCAAGTGAAGATTCAGTCACCAAGTGATAATGTCATGGAATAAAAGAGTATGTGGAAATAGCCTGAAATTGAATTTGGGTTCCAAGCATTGGATATAGTGAGGAATTTGCATATCAATAAAAGTTGTGAATGATAATCCAGAAAGGTTGCTAGCATGTTTCAGGCTAATATAAGTTATCATTCACCTGAACATGATTAAATTTGAATTTTAGGAATGAAATTCTTTTTTAAGGAGCGAATGTAAGATCCTCAAATTTGGTAAATGAATTCTATGAATATGATATTTGAGTTGATAAGCAATTCCTTAATTTTGTAATTGATAGAATAATAAAGTATTGGATTCATCGAGAAGGTCTAGGCTTGAGTCATGGGCCTTAGAATCCAATGTAGGCCTAATTGGGCCATATGATGCTTGAGTTGTTAAGGAATCCCCTAATTTTAGAATTGATATAATAATAAAGTATGGGATTCATTGAGAAGGCCTAGGCTTGAGTAATGGGCCTTAGAATCTAATTTAAGCCTAATTGGGCTATTTGTGTAGCAAATAGGCCTATTGGAGGATAGGAAAAAGGATTTGGAATTATGTTGGTGGAACCTTAGTTATACAACTAAGGGATCAATGGACTACTTGAACTCACTTGAGACATTGGTCCAACCAATGGCCAAAGTGAGGCCCCTGGGACTATTTGCTTTGTGAGTAGGTCCTTGTGGAATAAGTTTAAGAAATAAAAGAATTTGTGCATAAAATGAATGATAATGGCTTTCTGAGTTGTTAGAAAATTGAAATATAGGATGATAATAGGCAAGTTTCTGAAATATTCTAAATAATTTGTGACTTGGATAATCAATAAAATATTTATTTAATCATGACTTGCAATACAAGTTTTGAGCATCAAATGAGGTTATCTCGATCTGTATTTTGGAGCACTTGAAGACAATACGAAACTAGGATAATGCTAGAATTTGAGATAAAAGTGACTTTCCATGTAATGCGGGTAATTAATTTATTAAATATATTAAGAAAAGAGAAAAAGGTACCTAGTAGCATCCCTTTAACAATTAACACCAAACCTTGCTCAATATGAGATTATAGGATTATAAGAAAAGTATCCAAATTTGGAACCAATCGGAGTAGAGAAGAGAGAGATATGGATTTTCTAAGTTCCCATAAAGTGTGTGCTTAAATAGTTAACAATGATATTTTTGTCACATTTAATGTGAATAGAAAACTTAAACCAATTCCCTTTATTGTCGCCTGGATTTGGAACCGTCAAGTCTGGGATCGATGGTCTCCAGTTCGTCTTCCTTCTCCGTCTTAAAAAGGAAAGCCAACAACCGCTTCAACACCTGAAACCTTTCCTATTGAAACCCAATCATCCCAGACTTTCTCTGTTCCCATGTGGGACTGAGACTTTCCCCCAATTTCATGTTGGAGTCAAACTCCATCGAAGCCCAACATCCCCTTCGATAGCCATGTGCCTATGTAAAGCCCATAAACTTCTCCGTGACACTAGACTACATGATCGCGATCCCAAGCAATCAGGAATCCCTGCATCCCCTGTCTTCTTCACTTGGCTCCTTGAATCACTATGTGTGCCCGATGAATCCAACATCAGTCCTTGACTTTGGCGAGGAGTTTTAGGTCCTTTTGGATTCAGGCACTTGGGTAGTCAAAAATAATAGTGCCAAGGTGATCAGTAGGAGAAGGTGGAGTCCCAACCCCTTTTCTATGACCCCCCCCAAACCAGTATGGGTGTGGGGTGTAAACCGCATAGAAGGATCCTCGATGCCCTACTTCTTCGAAGAAAAATGGGACACAGATGAATCCCCCTTTCGGCAAGGAGAGGGGCGAGTGGGCATGGAGTCAGGATGGTCTACCTAGAGGTTGCTAATGAGCCCAACAAGGGGCCAGGCATAACCCAATGCAGACAGACCTAAGAGGGTTGACAAACAGGACAAATGTGGTGCATTCTCAGCCACAAATCTTGAATCCAACGATCCAACTTGTTTGAAGAAAGGTAAAACCTTGTTTAATGCATAACAATTGTAGGAACATCAGATTTATACAAAATTATATATCAAATCGATCAGGAAAACAAGTAGAATATGATAATCTTACTTTCAGTACCTAGATATGCTTCATGTTTATGAGTATGGTCAATATATAAATATAATATGATGGATACAAGCAAGTCTTAGTTTTGATGAATAAGTTGTTGTACATGTTAAACCCATTTATTTTGTGATGCAATCTGACGATGCTTCATAATAATGGAATCTAATGATAATTATGCATATAGAGTCACATTAATGAACTTTTAGGGTTTTAAAATAATAATATCATCTATTTATGAATTAGGGTTTTGAGACCTAACCCTAACATCAACCCTAGACTAGGCTCCAATGCAAATCATGCCAATATCATGATGACTCTTTAATATTATACATGTTTCAGATTGATTGGATCTGCATTATGATTGTTTGGTTGAATGCAATTTAAAAGACATGGATAATAATGCATGATTGCCTCATTGAAAAGGTGTGAGATTATCTTACAAATAATCGCATTATGGAATTTTGAAGTTTGTCGAGGTTTCTTGAAGTTTGCTGAAATGACATGTTGGATGTGTATTTATTTCATGTTCATTATAACACCAATATGAGTACCATATAATAAAACCAACGATATTCAGAATCCAGGGTTAAATCTACGAATGAGTAGTTCGTCTAAGTCCGTTGATGGATAGAAAAAGGTGATTAAACCCAAGGTGATTTGGCAACATGGGTTAGATCATCTTAATGTAAATATTAGTTTACATGTGCAACTATTTGATGGTTGAAAATGTATGTTGTTATCTTATATTTGCACTTGTGTATGCACCCCACGTACACAACATAACAATATACATATCCGGATTTTTTGTCGATGTTTTAGGTAGGTGTTATATATGATACAAGAACATGAGGATGAAGATGAAAGCTATTAAAGATATTAAAGTTATACCAAGGAGGATTTGTTACATGGTCATAGTTCTTCTTCTCATATGTATTAGTTTCTGATATAAAATTCATGTAACTCTTTAATGGAGCATTGTTATATATCATATAAACATTATTTGTGAAACAACACAAAAATTATATGTTATTATTTATTATTTGTTGAATCTGGATCCTGAAAATTTTAGGTAATGACTGTCTACTTTAAAGTCTACCTTGATTGGGGGGACACTCAAAAGTGGGGGGTCGTTACACCTCCCCCACTCTTCCTTTTGCTCATCCAAACAAAAGTAGCAACAATAGTATTCTCTCTATGCCTACTCTTTTTTCTTTGTTTCCTTACATCTCCATCTCCCCTCCTCTTCCCTTGCCCCTTTGTTTTAAGTAGTTCTCCAATGTATTATCCTTCCTTTTCTTCCCTCTCAACCTCAACAACAACATATTTTCTCATGCATCACCTTCTTCTTCTTGATAATACGTTTTATTCCCCATTACTTTCACCAACAACAACAAAAATATTGTTTGTGCCCTCGATTTTACAATTCCATATATTTTTACCGTAACAATTGTATAATTAAGCATCTTAATATATGTTGTAATTTAATCCATATTGTGACTTGTGGATATGATGTTATATGTTACTTATTGGTTGGATTTCGTGGTGATTGCCCTCATGGATAACCTATTTAGATCATTTCGTGTGTATACATATAGCATAATATATGTCATAATATGTGCTACTATGTGCTAAAATATATATAATTATATTTGATGTGTCCGCCATCATGTTCGTGTCCTATATTTTTAGAAATTGCCATGTCTCGTGTCTCGTGTCCATGTTTATATCCATGTTCGTGTCCATGTCCATGTTTCCTAGTTTTTTAGTATAAGCAATTTTGTTCAGACTCAATCAAATAGAATAAACTCCAAGGCAAAAGATCATCATTAGAAAGTGGCATATTGTGCTTTGGCAAGCTATACCTGAAGTCGTATTTTTTATCTGATCCTAGACCTATTCTTTGGGTTGTCAAAATATTGATATGGGTCAGAAAAAGTTGATTGTATTTTCTAATGGTCATACCTGAATCGATGTGGATATGGATTTTAGTTACTTTGTCCAAACCCAAAATCAACCCAAATTGTTAGATATAGAAACTAAAATCATCCCTACTTGTTTCATTTAGACCCAAAACCAAATCAGCATTATACAAATACGCTATGACTGTTAAAAATTTAGTTCCAAAAAATCTATTTTTTACAATCTAACATGTAACTGACCAAGACTGGAATTATTTGAAATTGGTGATTCCAATTGTGGATATTAAAACCTTGTATAGATCTAGGTCTACTTTGATGTTAAATCATATAAAGGTAAAAGTCCAAAACTTTAGCCTAGCCCTCATGCGTAGGTCAATCCAACATCTTTAATACACAGGCTAGGCCAATTCTTTTTACTTATATTTTCATATGATGGGGCAAAGTAAACCTAGATTTCTGCACAGCTCTAATATTCACAAATCGGGTCAAAGCCAGGTCTGCATAAATCCGAGTCCATGTGAGTTCCATGTTAGATGGTACAATTATATTTTGTAGAATAAGATTTAACACGTGTAGCATATAGGCTGGTCAAAACCGGAGTCTGGTTAGTTATTGGTTTTCACTTTAACAATTCAAGTTGACTCCGGATTTCGACAAGGTTATATATCCAAGTCAGCTGTGGATCTTTCAAGTCAGTTTGGGATCTGACTGTCAGAAAATTCAGTTAGCATTTTGTGACTCGGAACCGGCCTAGATTCAATATTTGGCCAGCCCAAAAAAAGGTTTGCGGCCTATTTCAAAAAAGGTTTGCGGCCTATTTGGAAATTTGGTTTTTGGGCTCTAGCCTGATCTATAGTTTCAACGTTTACCCTCAGTAAAAGAAACTATCGTTTACTCATATGTTATTAAAATATAGATCAGTTTAAATAACAACTAATAGCTAAATATTATGATGTATAAATATATTGGGTTATGTCCGCCAATAATAAAAAACTAATTAGAAACAAGCAAAATAACTCCTGTTTCTGGCTGAGAGATAAATTGAGGGGGTATAGGGATAAAAATTGAGATAAGAGAGGGTGGTTCAAGAATGGCAAATCTGAGGGGGTATAGGGATAAAAACTAATTAGAATGGGTAGCGGCTGCATCTACCTCATTGAAAGTGTTTTTTTTGTGCTTTTGAGCACCTTGTAAACGCATAAGGTCCATTTTCGCTTTCGGATTCTAATAGAGCAATCAAAGCATAAGGTTGTGAATCCAGATGTTCAGTGTAGCAAGCAGCTTCCGTGTTTATTGGAGAAGTTCGGACTTTCAGAGAAAACATAAAAAGCAGCAAACAAAGATTGTGCGCACAATATTTAAGAACGTGTATTCCAGGCTAGCATAGAAAGTTACCTGGGAGGCAACAAAGAACGACGAACAGCCATGGAAAAAACCCAACACTTTAAGAGAAGAAGGGGGACAAAACTTAAAAGGTAAAGGAAGAGGCAGTACTTGGATGAGCTCCATGATGAAGTGGGAGTCTTTGGAGTAGAGCTCCTCCGAGAGAAGCCCGACGGTGTGGTGGAGGAACCCCGCAAGTGGGTTCTTCTCATTGCGGCCGATGAAGAACTTGTCCCTCCGTATCCGCTCAATGTGTTCCTTGGGGTCACATGGCAAAGACGCCATGGCGTGCGGTCCTAACAAGAGCGATCCAACGATAAGTCGACGACGTTTGAGTTCGGAAAGAAGATGGTGTTGTCTCACTGCACTAGTCTCGGTAGTCACTACACTCTTAGCAAGTTCGCAGGAAAATGGGTTTGTTTGTCTCTGCACCAGTCTCAGTTGTTACTACTCAGAGAACAGCAGCAACTCCCACGGTGGGAATGCCAATCGGTCCTTAAAAAGCCTCGGTAACCGAAAGCATACTTTTTGTTTTTGCAAACAGTACTGCTGCTTTACTTCGAAAGGAAGGCTAGGCGTACGTGACTGCATGACACAGCTAGCCATGCCGTTCGGCGGCAAAATGAGCTTCGGGAATCAACAAAGAGTAAAACTACACTATTTGGTTAATTGTTGGTCGTTTAAGTCTCTTTTCAATGGGTAGCAGAGTTCCTGCGCAATGTCTAAACTTTGTCTCGGATTAACTTTGTTGCTGCATGGGTATTTGGCTATATACATGGACGATATCTTTAACCAGACTAACAGCCACCAATTCATGCTTATGTTGAAAGAATCTTATTTGAAAAATAAACGAGATTCTTGTAGTAGTAAAATATTACAAATGGAAGCATTAGTCTTGTCTCGAAGTCACTACTCAAACAAAAGCAACTCCCCACACAGTAGAATGACAATCGGATTTTAAAGTCTCGGGAAGTGGTCTCGAATATTTTTTTCCGCAAACAGTTTAAAGCTTACTTCGGGGGTAAGGTTGTGGCTTTTATATGTAGAGCAAGGACGACATCGACGGGAGGAAAGATGTGATGGCTTTCCTATCTTATCAAACACCACAGGCTCATGACAGCCCATTCCGTTCGACGGCAA